>OU015624.1:26150000-26237500 GCA_907165235.1 Zeuzera pyrina | reverse complement strand
TAATTTATAAACTGGACAAGGGTGAGCTGAAGCCAAGTGGGAGTCGGGCTATACAGCTGTCACCGGACCAGTCAGGGACTGTCACTGTCACTGTCAGTGTCAAATTGTTAGTGTGTCGTAATTATACTTGTGCAGTGTTATTGTATGTACCTTTAAATTATATATGTGTGTGAAATCCCCTCCCATTCCAAGTTACCCTACTTATCCCAAGTTGAAAAGGGTCAAGCGGGAGTAGTAGTCAAGAGTGAGAGGCGCAAAAATAATTTAATAGATTATTAGAAAAAACTTTTTGTTAGACAAATTGGGTCAAGACCGAACCGGTGCCAAGTGTGAACCGGACCAAAAAATTTAATATTAAATTTTTATATGGAAAAGTTGGGGGGAAACTTAAATTAAAATAGGCAAAAAGGAGGGTCCCTATATAAGGAGTAGCTAGGAGTAAAGCGTATTGCCCTATCTATTTTAATAAATTTTTTATAGAATATTTAAAGGGTGTCCAGAATCTGACTAAGATCACTTCTGGATACCTAAAAATTTTTTAGGATTGAAACATACAGAGGAGGTAAGGGCAATACCAGAATTCCCCTTCCCCCCCCCAGAAATTCCAAAAATATAGGTAAAAATCCCCCGAAAAGCCAAGTTGGGAGAGGTTTTTCGGATAGGGAGTGGGTGCATCGTATAGTACGAGGGAAGAGCTGTTCTTCCCCCCCTTTCCCCCCCCCTCCCCCCCTACCTCACCCCCGCGGCGGTCCCCCCTCCCCCCCTAGGTCTCGTGGGGAGCACTTTTTGCCCCCCCCCCCTTTTTCCCCCCCCCCCCCCCCCAAGGTCTCGTGGGGAGCACTTTCGCTTCCCCCCCCCTGCCCCAAGGTTTCGTGGGGAACACTTCCATTCCCCTCCCCCCCGCACCCTCTCGCGGGGTGGCCCATCCCTGTACCCCCACACATCGTTCGGGCAGGGAACGGCGGCGGTTGGGACTGGCCTCGGCAGGGTTGTAGATAAAAGTCTGAGACTTGCTAGCAGATTGAGTGTACTGGGTCAGTTGGCCTTTTACACCGCTGCCCAGTGCACCTAGCAAGTAATAGCCAGACAGTCGGCGTTATACACCACTGTCTAAGCTAGATTAGAGTAAGGTTTTAAAAGTTGACATTGATATAATTATTATTGGATTGATTTATTATTTTATATTTAAATTATTATTGTTTTTAATTTTAGGGTTAAGTTGACATTGACAATTATTATTATTATTGTGTGTAATAATTTATTTTATTTTGTGTGAGTTGTCCGACGCTTGTCGAGCCTGTTGGCAGACAAGCTTAGGGTAGTATATCGACGCTCGCTGCGCCTTTTGGCCAGTGGGCATAGGACAATAACTAGGTATTATAATTATTGTTATTAAAATTGTGTGTGTTGTCGACGCTGGTTGAGCCTGTTGGCAAACCAACTTAGTGTAATATTATACTTGAACTGCCCACCGTGTCTGTTGACCGGAGGGCATAGGTTAGGAAAAGACTAGTATAATTAGTACTGTCGAATTAGGACGAAGCAACCCAGCAAAATGTTCGGTTTTCGCACGCCGGCAAAAAACATGGAAAATAAGCAGGAAGAAAGGTCAGTTGAAAAAGTGAGGATGACAGAGGATAGTGTGGAAGGAAGGATAGGAATGGATGAGGAAAGAACGGATGGAAAAGCAGGAATGGATAGAACAATAACAGTAAGGAGGAGTGTTGGTGAGATTGTGGCCACAATGGACACACCACCAATAACACAGAAAAGTGGAGAGGTAGAAAAAAGGAAGGAGAAAATTAAGCTGAAAATGAAGTTTCCGCCGGAAACAAAGATGATTCAGGGAAAGGTTAGGAACGCGAATGATCGAAAGACAGAGGAAGAAGTATGTGTGAAGGTGAGTGGAAGTGAGGAAATAAAGGAAGTGAAGAGGCCTATGGAAACGCAAGGTACTAGGAGCAGAACGGCGGAAGCAAAGAGCTGCCTAATAAAAGCCAAGCTCCAGCTAAATAATAGCAGAAACTTAAAATCCGATATAAAAACGGAAGTCATAAATAGTATAGAAAGGCTGTATGAACTGGTGAAGGAAGCAGAAGAGGAAAGAAAGAAGAATAAGAATGAAAAAGGGAAAGAGGGAGAGATAGAAGGAAAGGGGAACGAGAAAGGACAAGAAAGTAAGGGAAACGAAGAGATGATGAAAAGATGGGATGAACGTATGAAAGTGTTAGAGGAAAATAAGGAGAGAATGGATGAATACGTTAGGATGTTTAAAGAAAGTAATGAAAGAATGAAGGAGTTGACTGAGGAAATGCAGAAAGAAAGAGAGGAAAGAAAGAGAGGGCCAGTAACATACGCCGGGGCGGTCGCGGGGCCAATTAAGCCGAATCCGCCGATTCGCACGGCGTTACATTCGGTTATTGTGTCCTCGGAGAAGAAAGAGGAGACTGGAGAAGAAGTGCTTGAGAAAATAAGAAAGGCAGTAGATGCGAAAGATGGATGGGTGCAAGTTGAAAGAGTGAGAAAGGTGAAAGATAGGAAGGTGGTAGTAGGATGCAAGAGTGATGAAGAGAGGCAGAAGATAATACAAAGAATAAAAGGGAAAGGAAGAGGATTAGTTGTGGAGGAGGTCCAGAATAGGGACCCCCTTCTGGTCCTTAAGGACGTCCTTAAGGTTCATACCGATGAGGAGATAGTCAAGGCTGTCCGGAACCAGAATGGGGGTCTCTTTCGGGACCTAAGTAAGAAAGACGATAGGATGACTGTAAAATTTAGAAGGAGAGTTAGGAACCCCCTTTGCAATGACGTGGTCCTGACCGTGTCGCCCCTGCTGTGGCAGAGGGCGACCGGCCTGGGGCACGTGCGGGTGGACTTACAGAATGTGCGGGTGGAGGACCAATCCCCCCTTGTACAGTGTACAAGGTGTCTGGGTTATGGCCACAGCCGCAAATTCTGTAAGGACGAGAGGGACCTGTGCAGTCATTGCGGAGGGGATCACGTGAAAAGGGACTGTCCGAGCAGTCGGCGTGGCGAAGCGCCAAGCTGCAAGAATTGCTTAAGAAACAGCATTGTGGGCAAGGGGCATAATGCGTTCGACGCAGAGTGCCCCATCAGGAAGAAGTGGGATGCCCTGGCAAGGGCTACAATAGCTTATTGCTAAGGGCGTCCCACGGGGAAATCAGGGAAGATCTATAAAGATAGTTCAGGCCAATCTCCAGCGTAGCCAACAAGCTACAGCTGAGCTGGTGATGGCCGCTCAGGTTAAGGGACTAGATATAGCACTGGTGCAGGAACCATACACTGGGAGTATAGGGAGAGTGAGGCCATACCCGGGGGTGAGAATTTTACAACATCAAGGTCACCCCGGAGGCCCAACCAAGGCTGCCATTATGGTCTTCGACAGGGGGATCGACATCACCCAGTGCCCGACATTGGCGACCGCTAACATCATGGTCGCCAAAATGAAAACCGGCTTCGGGCACGTAGGGGTGGTGTCGATCTACTTGGAAGGGGACCAACCGCTCGACCCGTATACCCAGTGTATGGAAAACCTAATTGAGAACATCGGCACCAGTAAGCTGCTGATAGGAGGGGATCTGAATGCTTGGAATCCATGGTGGGGTAGTGAGAGGATGGATGAAAGAGGTGAAATGCTAGGATGTTTGTTTGACGAGAAGGATCTCCAGATCCTCAACAGAGGGTCCGAGCCAACGTTTGACACAGTCAGAGGTAGTAAAAGGTACACGAGTTGTGTAGACGTCACGGTTTGCTCCACTGACATGCTACCTGCAGTGCAGAATTGGCGTGTGGAGGCGGATGTGACGACCTCGGATCATAGGGCGATCCGATTCGACCTACAATTGGCACGGGGGGAGGGAGCCAAAACGGTCACGACTAGGGTATACAACACGAGGAAGGCCAATTGGACCCAGCTCAGACAGGAGCTGGGCCAAATCTGGAAGGAAAGGCGTATAGACGCCGAGTCGTTTAGGATGGTAGATGATGTCCGTGAGCTCGAAGATAGGGTGGAGGAGCTCACGGACTCGATCAAGAATGTGTGTGAAAGGTGTATACCCAAAGTCGGGACCGGTAGGAGGATGGGATTGCCTTGGTGGACCGAGGAACTCACCCGCCTTAAAAGGGAGGTGAATCGCCACAAGCGTAGAATATCGTACGCAGCACCGGTGCGGAGAGCATGGGTGGTGGAGCAATACCTGGCGTCCAAAGAGGAATACCTGGCTGCGTCGAGGAGGGCTCGGACCAGCTGCTGGAAAAATTTTTGTGAGAAGCAAGAAAGGGAGAGTATGTGGGACGGGATATACAGGGTGATACGCAGCACAGCCGCGAAGGACGAGGATATTCCCCTCGTCCGGAACGGCGTTGCACTTGAAGGGGCGGAGTCGGCCAGTTTCCTGGCACAGGCCTTCTATCCGGAGGATAGCGCTGATAGCGACGACGCGGACCACACGAGGATAAGAACAACGGCAAATGCAATTAATAAAATTGATAATGGTGGATCTTATGATCCGCCTTTTACGAAGAACGAACTCGTGTGGGCTGCGTCTAGCTTCAGCGCAAAGAAGGCGCCAGGGCTGGACGGCTTCACATCCGACATTTGTAAGGCAGCTATCACCTTGTATCCTGATCTCTTCTTAGAGATGTATAATAGATGCTTAGAGTTAGCGTGTTTCCCCACCATTTGGAAGGAGGCAGCGATTGTGGTATTGAGGAAGCCTGGTAGGTCGGACTATACGAGTCCCAAGTCGTACAGACCAATAGGCCTGCTACCTGTTCTGGGAAAAATCCTGGAAAAGTTACTTGTTAACAGGATCAGGTGGCACGTTTTGCCGGACCAGAGTCCGCACCAATACGGATTTACACCACAGCGTGGAACCGAGGACTCCCTCTATGTCATGGTGAATCACATCAGGGAACAGGTACGACGGAAGAGGATCGTGCTGGTCGTGTCCCTGGACATAGAGGGAGCCTTCGATAACGCGTGGTGGCCGGCAATACGGTGCGGGCTCGCCAGAACAAATTGTCCGGTAAACCTTAGGCGGCTTGTGGACTCGTATTTGTCCGATCGAAAGGTACGAATACGGTATGCTGGTGAGGAGTGTACAAGGAGTACTTCGAAAGGGTGTGTGCAAGGTTCGATAGGGGGGCCGACATTTTGGAATATATTGTTGGACCCCCTATTGAAACAAATGGATGAAAGGGGAGACCACTGTCAAGCATTCGCAGACGATGTGGTCCTGATTTTCTCCGAGGAAGACACTCAGAGTCTCAAAAGGAAGGCTGATGCAGCGCTTGCCTGTGTCCGGGACTGGGGGATTCAGAATAAGTTAAGATTCGCGCCTAGCAAGACCAAGGCCATGCTAGTCACGAACAAACTGAAGTATGATCCTCTAGTGTTGGATATGGGTGGGGAGCGCATCGGGCTTTCGGACGAGATTAAGGTCCTGGGGCTCACGATCGACCGGAAACTTACGTTCAGCGCTCATGTGGACAATGTATGCCGCAAAGCGCTGAACGTATATAAGCAGGTGTCGCGAGCAGCCGGGGCCAACTGGGGGTTGGAATCGGAGATCATTAGGACCATATATATGGCAGTGGTCGAACCGATTGTGTTGTATGCGGCTAATGTATGGGCACCGGCGTCCAACAGACTGGGGATTCGCAAGCGGTTGGGGGTGGTACAGAGGGGTATCGGGCAGAAGATCGCCAAGGCATATAGGACGGTCTCTCTCAACTCGGTGCTGCTGCTCGCGGGGATGCTACCTCTTGACGTGAGGGTGCGGGAAACCGCCCTTCTTTACGAGGTCAAGAGGGGGTACTCCCGGCGGGTGGTAGCTGACCGAGATGTGGAGGGGCCGGTACCTTACACTGAAATGCCACATCCGGCATGCCTGATGGAGCTGGAGTACAAACGTGTGGAGGACAGTGCGGAACTGGAACTATGTAAGGATAGTCGGTGTAATATTTACACCGACGGTAGTAAAATAGATGGAAGAGTCGGAGCGGCGCTGTCCATTTGGGATGGCGCCGCTGAGATTGGAAGGAAAAAACTGTGTCTGGAACGTTACTGCACTGTCTTCCAGGCGGAACTCCTGGCTCTATCTAGGGCATTGGAATACGTGCTCAGCTGTGACACCCCGAGCTGCTGCATATTCACCGACTCCAGATCTGCTCTGGACGCTGTGGTTGGAAGTAGATCTCTGCATCCCTTGGTTATATCATGCAGAACAAACATCGGTGAGATGATAAATACAGGCAGATCCGTAAGACTGCACTGGATTCGTGCGCATGCAGGGATGCAGGGCAATGAAAGGGCCGATGAGCTGGCGAAGGATGCGGCACTCAATAGGAAGACGAGGCCGGATTACGATAAGTGCCCCGTCTCATTCATCAAGCGACAGATCCGATTGGAATCGATTGATGAATGGGACAGGAGGTACGTAAGTGAGACAACGGCCTCTGTCACCAAAGTGTTTTTCCCGGACGTCATTAAAGCTCATCCGGTGGTGAGAAAGATAAGAATGGATAGCGTGATTGTACAAGTGCTCACGGGCCACGGGGGGTTCTCCGAGTATCTGCACCGTTTCCGGTGCAAGGAGAGCCCGTCGTGTGTCTGTGATGTGAATGAGAGTGAAAGTGTGATGCATGTGTTATGTGATTGCCCCTCCTACAGCAGGTACAGGATGGATAAAGAGATGGAATTGGGAATAGCTATTAATCAGGAAACCATTAGTGAAATTATGCAGAATAAGGAAATTAGAAATAGCTTTTTGAAATACTGCAAAGATATAGCAGAGAGAGTTATAAAAAGGAACAAATAGGTATGAAAACGGATTGATGGTTATACATGGGAACAAGTTGCAAGAATAGAATAAAAATGTAAGAGCCAAAATTATAAGATACTGAATATTACTGTAATAAATAAGGACAAATTGTTGAAATGATAGAACTAACGAATACATGCTAATTGTAATATAACTAAATGTAGATATAGTAATAGAGGTAGAATAAAGAGAACATGTGAAGAAGAAAAAAATATGTAAATGACAATACTGTAAAGATAAATAACTATAAGAAATGTATTAATAAAATTTGGAAAAATTAGAATAGTAACTAGATAAACAATAAGATAGTAGATAAGATGGAAATAAATGTATTAGCATGTAGGATTAGTATAGTTGTAGAATAAGCGACAATGTAATAGCAGTAAGGAATTGATTCTTTATGCAATAAAGATTTTCAGGTAGCTAGCCAACCGTTAGGATAAGAGTAGAGGATGTAAGGGAGAATAAACCCAGAGATAGAATGAAACGCGAGAACTAGTATGATTGGCAAAAAAGGGCCCTGGCATTGCCCACGCTAGGGGTTGCGGATTTTTAAAAATAAGAAAAAAAAAAAAAAAAAAAAAAAAACCTAACCTAACCTAACCTAACCTAACCTAACCTAACCTAACCTAACCTAACCTAACCTAACCTAACCTAACCTAACCTAACCTAACCTAACCTAACCTAACCTAACCTAACCTAACCTAACCTAACCTAACCTAACCTAACCTAACCTAACCTAACCTAACCTAACCTAACCTAACCTAACCTAACCTAACCTAACCTAACCTAACCTAACCTAACCTAACCTAACCTAACCTAACCTAACCTAACCTAACCTAACCTAACCTAACCTAACCTAACCTAACCTAACCTAACCTAACCTAACCTAACCTAACCTAACCTAACCTAACCTAACCTAACCTAACCTAACCTAACCTAACCTAACCTAACCTAACCTAACCTAACCTAACCTAACCTAACCTAACCTAACCTAACCTAACCTAACCTAACCTAACCTAACCTAACCTAACCTAACCTAACCTAACCTAACCTAACCTAACCTAACCTAACCTAACCTAACCTAACCTAACCTAACCTAACCTAACCTAACCTAACCTAACCTAACCTAACCTAACCTAACCTAACCTAACCTAACCTAACCTAACCTAACCTAACCTAACCTAACCTAACCTAACCTAACCTAACCTAACCTAACCTAACCTAACCTAACCTAACCTAACCTAACCTAACCTAACCTAACCTAACCTAACCTAACCTAACCTAACCTAACCTAACCTAACCTAACCTAACCTAACCTAACCTAACCTAACCTAACCTAACCTAACCTAACCTAACCTAACCTAACCTAACCTAACCTAACCTAACCTAACCTAACCTAACCTAACCTAACCTAACCTAACCTAACCTAACCTAACCTAACCTAACCTAACCTAACCTAACCTAACCTAACCTAACCTAACCTAACCTAACCTAACCTAACCTAACCTAACCTAACCTTTTTTTTTTTTTTTTTTTTCGTCAGGAAATGCTTTATGCATTCCGTCCCGCCTGGGGGAGGCGGGGGGATATGTGGGACTCCTCGGCTGATAGTGCAAAGCCGAGTATACCCACTAAAACCTGACGGTGTTCCTCCGGGGCGCCTGATGCCGGGGCCACGGGTACGGATTTTTATTCTTCCGCGGCCCCGACGGCGATGCCCAGCGCGTTTGATGCGCCGGGCTCATCCCGTTATAGGCAGGAGGGTGGAGCCGCTCCTGCCCTATTTATGTACTGCGTGGGAGGCGCGCGGGAACACCGCGCGCGCCCTCCCGGGGCTGTTGAGATGGGGGTGACGCTCCCCCGAACGTCACCCCCGAGCCCCTAGGTGGGGGGGAGAAGGGTGTGGAAGACCCTCCTCCGGGCCCCGGCTCTCCGGCGGCGGATTGATTGGGAGAGCGGATCGTTTTCCCGCTCCCGCTCCGCCGCCTCCTTCTGCAAGATTACGTCCTCGCAGAAGGTGAGAACCGCCAGCCATGCCTCCTCGCTACCGACCATCGATTTTACAACAGCCGGCAGCGAGAGGTCTCTCCCCACCGCCGCGACGAGCGCACGACGCTGCTCGGCCCACGCCGAGCATTCCTCCAATGTGTGCTGCGCCGTGTCTTCGTCGCGGCCGCAGTGGTGGCACTCGGTCGTCGACTCACGCCCGGCTATTTGGCACAGGTACGTGCCGAAGCAGCCATGCCCCGACAGCACCTGCGTCAGCCGGTAGGTCAACGACCCCGTCTTCCTTTCCGTCCAGTTCTTCAACACCGGACGGATCGCCTCAACGGTCCGGCGGCCGGCGTTCGGTGTTGCCAGCCGCCTCTCCCACTTCTCCATTATGGACCGTCGGGCCTGGAGTCTCCGCGTTTCAACCTCCCTGGGTAGTGGGTCTTGCCGAACAGAACGTAGACCCGCACGCCACTCGTACACAGTGGCGTGCACCTCCGCTTCTAAATCCCAGGGAGGGCTTCCGGCTAGAACGCACGCCGCCTCAAAGGAGACGGTGCGATATCCACGAATAACCCCGACGGCCATCGCCCGTTGTGGGCGCCTTAAATTAGCGACGTTTGGTGCCGTCAGGGTCCCTATCCAGATTGGCGCTCCGTAGAGCGCCATTGATTGCACCGCCCCCATATAGAGGCGGCGGTATCCCCCCTTAGGCCCCCCCATATTGGGCATCAGCCTTTTCAGCGCGCCTGATGCCCTTACGAGACGGGGGGCCAATTGCCGGAAGTGCTCGCGGAAACTCCAACGGGCATCGAGTATCAGGCCTAGGTACCTCATATGAGGCCGGATCTCGATGCGAGTGCCACCTATGACGATGTGGGATCCCGCAGGTGGCGCCTTGCGAGGCCCGTGAAAGCAAACGGCCTCGCACTTCTCCAGCGCCACCTCGAGTCCCAACATCTTTATCCGCCTCACCACCTGCGCTACGGAGCAGGTGGCGAGGCGGTTTGCCTCCCTGAAAGAGCTCCCCCGGGCCGTGACTAGCGTGTCGTCCGCGTAACACGTCACGTCGGCCCCCCGGAGGAGCTCACCTCTCAGCACCCAGTCGTAGCCGATGTTCCACAGGAGAGGACCCAAAACTGACCCCTGGGGAACACCGCACGACATGCTCCACCGGTGCTGCCGCCTATCCCGTCCGATCCAGACAATTTCACGACCATCTAAGTAGGCCCCGACAAACCTCCTCAAGTAGGGAGGCACCCCATGAAATTTGAGGGCCTCCCTTATACAGGCCCAGGGGAGGGTGTTGAAGGCGTTCGAGATGTCAAGAGACACCGCCAACAGCACCCCGCCCTGGGCGACCACCTCTTCCGAAAGGGCCTTGACGCGACTAATCGCATCAATAGTCGACCGGCCCCTTCGGAATCCAAACTGTTTAAACGACAAGTCGGGACCTACGCGACGAAGATGCTCGACGAGGCGGCAAGCGACGACCCGTTCACAGAGCTTGCTCACCTCGTCGAGCAGGACGATCGGACGATAGGCGGAGGGAGACTCCGCGGGACGCCCGTCCTTCTTCAACAGGACCAGTTTGCCCGCCTTCCACTTGGCGGGGAACTGTCCTGTCTCCAGACAGGCGTCCAACAACCTTTTGTACCTCTCCCCGAGGGGGCCAAGGGCTAACGCCAAGGCGCGGCCCGGAACACCATCCGGGCCCGGAGCTTTATTGGCCCGGAGCCTGAGGCAGGCCGCCCGCAATTCGGCGTCCGTGACCGGCGGCACGTCGGCTTCGGCGCCCTCGTTAAGTTGTGAGGGCGCCATGGCCGGAGGTTGGTGCTCCGCTCGGTCCGGAAACAGTGCCGACACGACCGCCTCAAGCATCCGGGGCTGGAGACTCTCCGTCAACGGGGGCGCCCAGGTGCGGAGCTTGTTCCGCACCATCTTGTATGGACGCCCCCACGGATCCCTATTCAGAGTCTCCAGCAGCTCCGCTCTGGCATTCGCCTTGGCGGCGCTGATGGCCAGCTGCAGCGTTTTGGCCTTTTGCCTGTACTCCGCATACAGCTGGTTCTCCACGTCCGCGTCTCGGTTCCGCCTCCTGCGGAACCGGGTGTACTGGCGCCGCCTCCTCACGCAATCCGCGCGCAGCTCGGCGATTTCCTGCGACCACCAGTACACCTGACGCTTGGGAGGCCGACCTTTGGCCCGGGGCATCGACGCATCGCATATTTGCGACAGCGCGCCCCGCAGCCATTCCGCCTCCTGGTCGACCTCCACTGGCCCGGCCGGAGAGTTCAGCCAGGCCTGGACGATGGAGGCTTCCACCAGCGCTTCTTTGCTTACGCCCTTGACTACCCACCTCGGGAAGAGATTCACGTTTGCGTTATGTCCCCCGGGATTGAACACCTCGTTAGTCGAGGAGGTGGAGATGTCGTATCGGACATACCTGTGGTCCGACAGAGTCTCCACCTCCTCGAGTACCGTCCAGGAGTGGACACTGCGCGCGAGGGCAGGGGTCGCAAACGTAACGTCTACGATGGACCCTCCCTGCCGACGCACGCACGTGTTGGCCGACCCTCTGTTGATAATTGTGAGGTCGGCCCCTAATGCCCACTCCTCCAGAGTCTCGCCCCTTAAATCTGACGAAGGGGAACCCCAAGCCGTTGATTTGGCGTTGAGGTCCCCCGCCAACAACACCTGGCGCGGCCGAGTCTGCCGGACAACGGCCCCGACCGCGCCCAAAAACACTTCAAATTCGGCGAGACTCCGGTTTGGGGAGAAGTACACACCAACGACGACGATTTCTCCCCAAAGGACAGCGACGTAGCCCTGGCCCCTATGGACGACTGAAGGGGCCAGGTTATTTCTCCCGGAGGACATAACGGCGACCAAGCCGTGTGTGTCCGCGAACCAATCACCACGCTGTGGTGGGACAAAGTACGGCTCGGCCGCCACGGCCAAGTCGATGGACCACTCCGCCATCGATTGCAGGAGCAGATCTTGCGCTCCGGCGGAGTGGTTCAGATTCGTCTGGAGGAGACGATGAGCCATTTATTTATGGGTCGGTGCTCATCGCCTCCTCAACCCTGATTACAGGGGGCACCTGCTGCGCAGGCTTATTGGCGGCCGGGGTCCTGGCAGCCGCTTTTCCTTTTTTAGGGGGCTTTGCCCCTGCGCAGACGTTAGAGCCCGCGCGATGGTCTGCCTTTTTGCCGGCCGCCTCACAGAGAGAGCAGTGAGGGGCGGCGGTGCAATTTCCGGCTTTGTGGCCGGGCCGACCGCAACGATAACATTCGTCGCTGCGGTCGGTATCGCTCGTGCATGTCGCTCGCACGTGCCCGAGTCGCAGGCAGCGGAAGCATCTCATCGGCCTCTGGTCTAGGAGCTGGACCTGGGCAGACACCCAGCCCACCAGAAGCCGCCCTGCAGAGACCCTCTTCGCTACCGCAACCGGGCAGCGCACCCACACCGCTCCCATCCCGGCCGATGTGCGACGGACCTCTCCTACCCTGACGTCATCCGCCGCACAACCTCCCGCCTTAGCGATCGCCGATGCCACCTCCCCAGCTGTAACCGAGTCGTCCAGGCCGGACACCCTCAAATCTGCTGTTTTGACCGGCCTGGACACTTTTGCTTCCGCTCCTAACACCTCCCTGAGTTTGGAGGCCAGTGTGTCTGCTTTGCCACCACTTTCGGCTCCCGGGATCTCTAAAATTCTTGCCCCGGTGACCGCTTGGCGGTATTTCACGCTAGTTATGCCGAGGCCTCCTAAATTAATTTTATTCCTGGCCTCGGTCAAAGCCGCCGCATAGGTCACCCCTTTTTCAACTGCTTCGGGTAGCAGTGTGACCACTACGGCAGAGGAACGTGGTGGTCGTAATTTTTGCGCGGGTTGTTTCCTCTGCTGTTTCTTCTGCTGTTGCGACGGCTGAGGCTGAACCGTTGGGGTCGTCGTCTTCTTCTTTCCCCGTTTTGCCACTGTCGCCCAGCTTTCTTGCATAACAGCTGGGGCGGGAGGAAACGCGCGAGGCTGTTGCTGCGAGGCTGTCGGCTTATCCGCTTCCTTCTTCTCTTTCTTCTTTTTCCCTCTTGCTATTTGGACACTCCCACCCTCTTGAAGCTGGCCAGATGGCCGGCTCCCGGAAGCAGCCCTCCTAGACATAACGACTCCGGATGGTCCCGGCTGCGACTGTCGATCAGCGATGGCAGATGCTGCTGCCCTTTTTCTATCGGCAGCCAGAGGCGGCCTATAAGAGGGCTCCGGCAGGAGTCTTCCTTCTAGGGCTCCGAATCTGGCATTAAGCACTATTCGGAGCTCATCCATAATGCTCCTCGCAACAGCCTCTTTGAGCCCATTTGGGTCCGCGGCCGCTACAGCAGCAGGGAGGGCAGCCATGGGGTTATTTGCTATCCTCCCCACGCTTTCCTTCAACTCCGCCATTTGGACCCGGAGCTCCCTCAACTCTTTTTTAAGGCTTTCATTTTCGGCCCGTAGACAGCGTGTTTCCTCAGTGGCGGTCCGCTCCCTGAGCTTGTCCGCAGCAGCCCTGATGTGGTCGGCCGCCGACCTTAGCTGCTTTTGGCAACCCCCTTTCAGATTCTTCGACTTTTGGAGCACATCCTCAATCTGCCCCACACCGTCCAGAACGACTTTGTGGTGGTCCCACTCTTTCCCGTCACCGACAGTTTTCTCAGTGGTTGCAGGGTCTGATAGGTAGCCCTTATTACGAAGCAAGTACTGTCTCCTATTTTCTTGCACTTCTTTCTCGGCTTGTAGCTCTAAGGCTAGACGTTCCGCCTCGTTGAGCTCGCGCCTCGCTTGGGCTAACCCTACATACTCCCCTGTAGTGGGAGGCCTACCCCTGCCTCGACCCTTGGTTTTCGAGGAGACCACCACCTTGACCGCCGGGGTGTCCGAGCCTGAACTCGATTCCCTCGAGCTCCTATCCTGCGAAGCGTGCGAACGCTTTTTCGTTCGCCGCTGCGACTTTGACTCCCCCTCCGACAGTGACATTACGGTCACCATTGAACCCGCCGAGCTTGCGCTCGACAGTCCACCCTCCGACTCACTCCCAACTTCTTTCCCCCCCTTCCCCGTAGTTTTTTTAAAAGTTAAAGGTTTCATTTTGATTCCCACGAGAAGGGTCGATCTAGATGACCACCCCCGGGTGACGCCCATTCCGGGGGCTAGGGTATATACTGTGGAGGTCCCCAGGTATCCACAGGTTTTTAGCGTGTTTTCTCACGGGTTTGTTTCAAGTTTTCCTTCTCTTAGGCCGGCCAATTAAGGCAGGCCGTTCGTCGGTCCGCGCAGCCACGACGTACCCCCTTAGCACCGTGACGGGGGTCGTTGAAGCGACTGCGCGGGGTCCCGGGGAGGGCGGCTGGTGCCGGTCCGCCCCCCAGACGCCACCCGGCGACAGGGTTAGTGCCACCGGGCGCGTCTACACCAAACTCCATGCCCTTCACGAAGGGCAAGGAGCGACGGAGGCGCAAAAGCGCCGACGACAACCTGAGCGCAAAAGCGCAAACAAAAACAAAAAACAAAGGGGCGCAATAGCGCCCTCCACCTCAAAGCGCAAAAGCGCCAAAAATACTCTGTCCCCCCAAAAAGAGGGACAGGTGCGACGCCAAAAATTGGCAAACACGATACCCCTCTGAAAGCAGAGGGGCAGGTGTTTTTTTTTTCCCCCCTTCCCCGTCCGGGCCGGGCCCTTTCGGCACTGCAGCCTCATCGGCCCCGACCCGGTACTGAGGGCGCCGCCGAAGCATCACCCTCAGGAGTGTTTATCGACTCTCCAGTCTAGATCCGCAGTGTTCAGTGCAAACGAGGCCACCTCGAGAAGGATGTGGACATGAAGTCCACGCACTGCGGTCTTGGGGTGGCAGGCTAAGGCTCCACTTAATGGGAGCTGTAAGCGCCTGTTGGTCCACCCCCTGTGGCGGGTCACCCCCACCACTCGGCCCCAACCTAACCTAACCTTTTTTTTTTTTTTTTTTTTTTTTTTTTTTTTTTTTTTTGCGTCAGGAAATGCTTTATGCATCCCGTCCTGCCGTAGGGGGGTGGCAGGGGGGTATGTGGGACTCCTCGACATTAGGGTGCTAGGCCGAGTCTACCCACTAAAACCTGACGGTGTTCCTCGAGGGCCTTGATGCCGGGGCAACGGGAGCGCGTTGGCATTCAGCCGCGACCCCGGCGGCTATGCCCAGCCTGAGCCGGGCCCTCCTCCGTTTGCGGGCAGTTTGACCTGCCCGCTCTCCTGGGAGGCGCGCGGGAACAACCGCGCGCACCATCCCGAGGCCATTGCTGAGGCGCCTTCCCCCGAAGGACACCCCAGGCCTCCGAAGTGGCGGCTTCCGCACCCCGCCTACACCACGGCAGGGGCGTCAGCACGCCCACCTGATTTTTACGTGTTTACTCACGGGTTTTTACAAGTTTTCCTTCTTCCCACCTTTGATTTTAACGTGTTGTCTCACGGGTTTCATTTCGAGTTTTCCTTCTCTCCACCTCTGGTTTTAACGTGTTTTCTCACGGGTTTCATTTCGAGTTTTCCTTCTCTCCACCTCAGATTTTTACGTGTATCCTCACGGGTTTTTAAAAGTTTTCCTTCTTTCCACCTCCGGGGTCACAATACCCTTCCTGGAAGAGGGGCAAGTGACCCCGACGCCTGACCCCCGCCCTCACGCAGAGGACGAGGAACACAACTTGTCCCCATAAATGGGGACATCCCCCCCCCGGTCCGGGTCAGGCCCTTTCGGCACTGCAGCCTCATCGGCCCCGACCCGGTACTGAGGGCGCCGCCGAAGCACCACCCTCAGGAGTGTTTATCGACTCTCCAGTCTAGATCCGCAGTGTTAAGTAGAAACAGGGTCACCTCGAGAAGGATGTAGACATGAAGTCTACGCACTGCGGTCTTGGGATGGCAGGCTAAGGCTCCACTTAATGGGAGCTGTAAGCGCCTGTTGGTCCACCCCCTGTGGCGGGTCACCCCCACCACTCGGCCCCAACCTAACCTAACCTAACCTAACCTTTTTTTTTTTTTTTTTTTTTTTTTGCGTCAGGAAATGCTTTATGCATTCCGTCCCGCCTGGGGGAGGCGGGGGGATATGTGGGACTCCTCGGCTGATAGTGCAAAGCCGAGTATACCCACTAAAACCTGACGGTGTTCCTCCGGGGCGCCTGATGCCGGGGCAACGGGTACGGATTTTTTACTCTTCCGCGACCCCGACGGCGATGCCCAGCGCGTTTGATGCGCCGGGCTCATCCCTTTATAGGCAGGAGGGTGGAGCCGCTCCTGCCCTATTTATGTACTGCGTGGGAGGCGCGCGGGAACACCGCGCGCGCCCTCCCGGGGCTGTTGAGATGGGGGTGACGCTCCCCCGAACGTCACCCCCGAGCCCCTAGGTGGGGGGGAGAAGGGTGTGGAAGACCCTCCTCCGGGCCCCGGCTCTCCGGCGGCGGATTGATTGGGAGAGCGGATCATTTTCCCGCTCCCGCTCCGCCGCCTCCTTCTGCAAGATAACGTCCTCGCAGAAGGTGAGAACCGCCAGCCATGCCTCCTCGCTACCGACCATCGATTTTACGACAGCCGGCAGCGAGAGGTCCCTCCCCACCGCCGCGACTAGCGCACGACGCTGCTCGGCCCACGCCGAGCATTCCTCCAAAGTGTGCTGCGCCGTGTCATCGTCGCGGCCGCAGTGGTGGCACTCGGTCGTCGACTCACGCCCGGCTATATGGCACAGGTACGTGCCGAAGCAGCCATGTCCCGACAGCACCTGCGTCAGCCGGTAGGTCAACGACCCCGTCTTTCTTTCCGTCCAGTCTTTTAGCACCGGACGGATCGCCTCAACGGTCCGGCGGCCGGCGTTCGGTGTTGCCAGCCGCCTCTCCCACTTCTCCATTATGGACCGCCGGGCCTGGAGTCTCCGCGCTTCAACCTCCCTGGGTAACGGGTCTTCCCTAATTGCTCTTAGACCCGCACGCCACTCGTACACAGTGGCGTGCACCTCCGCTTCTAAGTCCCAGGGAGGGCTTCCGGCTAGAACGCACGCCGCCTCAAAGGAGACGGTGCGATATCCACGAATAACCCCGACGGCCATCGCCCGTTGTGGGCGCCTTAAATTAGCGACGTTTGGTGCCGTCAGGGTCCCTATCCAGATTGGCGCTCCGTAGAGCGCCATTGATTGCACCGCCCCCATATAGAGGCGGCGGTATCCCCCCTTAGGCCCCCCCATATTGGGCATCAGCCTTTTCAGCGCGCCTGATGCCCTTACGAGACGGGGGGCCAATTGCCGGAAGTGCTCGCGGAAACTCCAACGGGCATCGAGTATCAGGCCTAGGTACCTCATATGAGGCCGGATCTCGATGCGAGTGCCACCTATGACGATGTGGGATCCCGCAGGTGGCGCTTTGCGAGGCCCGTGAAAGCAAACGGCCTCGCACTTCTCCAGCGCCACCTCGAGTCCCAACATCTTTATCCGCCTCACCACCTGCGCTACGGAGCAGGTGGCGAGGCGGTTTGCCTCCCTGAAAGAGCTCCCCCGGGCCGTGACTAGCGTGTCGTCCGCGTAACACGTCACGTCGGCCCCCCGGAGGAGCTCACCTCTCAGCACCCAGTCGTAGCCGATGTTCCACAGGAGAGGACCCAAAACTGACCCCTGGGGAACACCGCACGACATGCTCCACCGGTGCTGCCGCCTATCCTGTCCGATCCAGACAATTGTACGACCATCTAAGTAGGCCCCGACAAACCTTCTCAAGTAGGGAGGCACCCCATGAAATTTGAGGGCCTCCCTTATACAGGCCCAGGGGAGGGTGTTGAAGGCGTTCGAGATGTCGAGAGACACCGCCAACAACACCCCGCCCTGGGCGACCACCTCCTCCGAAAGGGCCTTGACGCGACCAATCGCGTCGATTGTCGACCGGCCCCTTCGGAATCCAAACTGCTTAAACGACAAGTCGGGACCTACGCGACGAAGATGCTCGACGAGGCGGCAAGCGACGACCCGTTCACAGAGCTTGCTCACCTCGTCGAGCAGGACGATCGGACGATAGGCGGAGGGAGACTCCGCGGGACGCCCGTCCTTCTTCAACAGGACCAGCTTGCCCGCCTTCCACATGGCGGGGAACTGTCCTGTCTCCAGACAGGCGTCCAACAACCTTTTGTACCTCTCCCCGAGGGGGCCAAGGGCTAACGCCAAGGCGCGGCCCGGAACACCATCCGGGCCCGGAGCTTTATTGGCCCGGAGCCTGAGGCAGGCCGCCCGCAATTCGGCGTCCGTGACCGGCGGCACGTCGGCATCGGCGCCCTCGTTAAATTGTGAGGGCGCCATGGCCGGAGATTGGTGCTCCGCTCGGTCCGGAAAAAGTGCCGACACGACCGCCTCAAGCATCCGGGGCTGGAGACTCTCCGTCAACGGGGGCGCCCAGGTGCGGAGCTTGTTCCGCACCATCTTGTATGGACGCCCCCACGGATCCCTGTTTAGCGTCTCCAGCAGCTCCGCTCTAGCCTTCGCCTTGGCGGCGCTGATGGCCAGCTGTAGCGCTTTGGCCTTTTGCCTATACGCCGCATACAGCCGGTCCTCCTCGTCCGCGTCTCGGTTCCGCCTCCTGCGGAACCGGGTGTACTGGCGCCGCCCCCTGACGCAGTC
The DNA here is from genome assembly GCA_907165235.1 of Zeuzera pyrina. Taxonomy (NCBI): domain Eukaryota; kingdom Metazoa; phylum Arthropoda; class Insecta; order Lepidoptera; family Cossidae; genus Zeuzera; species Zeuzera pyrina. Next base: position 26,219,012 of record OU015624.1, on the reverse strand, counting down.
CGCGCGCAGATCAGCGATTTCCTGCGACCACCAGTACACCTGACGCTTGGGAGGCCGACCTTTGGCCCGGGGCATCGACGCATCGCATATTTGCGACAGCGCGCCCCGCAGCCATTCCGCCTCCTGGTCGACCTCCACTGGCCCGGCCGGAGAGTTCAGCCAGGCCTGGACGATGGAGGCTTCCACCAGCGCTTCTTTGTTTACGCCCTTGACTACCCACCTCGGGAAGAGATTCACGTTTGCGTTATGTCCCCCGGGATTGAACACCTCGTTAGTCGAGGAGGTGGAGATGTCGTATCGGACATACCTGTGGTCCGACAGAGTCTCCACCTCCTCGAGTACCGTCCAGGAGTGGACACTGCGCGCGAGGGCAGGGGTCGCAAACGTAACGTCTACGATGGACCCTCCCTGCCGACGCACGCACGTGTTGGCCGACCCTCTGTTGATAATTGTGAGGTCGGCCCCTAATGCCCACTCCTCCAGAGTCTCGCCCCTTAAATCTGACGAAGGGGAACCCCAAGCCGTTGATTTGGCGTTGAGGTCCCCCGCCAACAACACCTGGCGCGGCCGAGTCTGCCGGACAACGGCCCCGACCGCGCCCAAAAACACTTCAAATTCGGCGAGACTCCGGTTTGGGGAGAAGTACACACCAACGACGACGATTTCTCCCCAAAGGACAGCGACGTAGCCCTGGCCCCTATGGACGACTGAAGGGGCCAGGTTATTTCTCCCGGAGGACATAACGGCGACCAAGCCGTGTGTGTCCGCGAACCAATCACCACGCTGTGGTGGGACAAAGTACGGCTCGGCCGCCACGGCCAAGTCGATGGACCACTCCGCCATCGATTGCAGGAGCAGATCTTGCGCTCCGGCGGAGTGGTTCAGATTCGTCTGGAGGAGACGATGAGCCATTTATTTATGGGTCGGTGCTCATCGCCTCCTCGACCCTGATTACAGGGGGCACCTGCTGCGCAGGCTTATTGGCGGCCGGGGTCCTGGCAGCCGCTTTTCCTTTTTTAGGGGGCTTTGCCCCTGCGCAGACGTTAGAGCCCGCGCGATGGTCTGCCTTTTTGCCGGCCGCCTCACAGAGAGAGCAGTGAGGGGCGGCGGTGCAATTTCCGGCTTTGTGGCCGGGCCGACCGCAACGATAACATTCGTCGCTGCGGTCGGTATCGCTCGTGCATGTCGCTCGCACGTGCCCGAGTCGCAGGCAGCGGAAGCATCTCATCGGCCTCTGGTCTAGGAGCTGGACCTGGGCAGACACCCAGCCCACCAGAAGCCGCCCTGCAGAGACCCTCTTCGCTACCGCAACCGGGCAGCGCACCCACACCGCTCCCATCCCGGCCGATGTGCGACGGACCTCTCCTACCCTGACGTCATCCGCCGCACAACCTCCCGCCTTAGCGATCGCCGATGCCACCTCCCCAGCTGTAACCGAGTCGTCCAGGCCGGACACCCTCAAATCTGCTGTTTTGACCGGCCTGGACACTTTTGCTTCCGCTCCTAACACCTCCCTGAGTTTGGAGGCCAGTGTGTCTGCTTTGCCACCACTTTCGGCTCCCGGGATCTCTAAAATTCTTGCCCCGGTGACCGCTTGGCGGTATTTCACGCTAGTTATGCCGAGGCCTCCCAAATTAATTTTATTCCTGGCCTCGGTCAAAGCCGCCGCATAGGTCACCCCTTTTTCAACTGCTTCGGGTAGCAGTGTGACCACTACGGCAGAGGAACGTGGTGGTCGTAATTTTTGCGCGGGTTTTTTCCTCTGCTGTTTCTTCTGCTGTTGCGACGGCTGAGGCTGAACCGTTGGGGTCGTCGTCTTCTTCTTTCCCCGTTTTGCCACTGTCGCCCAGCTTTCTTGCATAACAGCTGGGGCGGGAGGAAACGCGCGAGGCTGTTGCTGCGAGGCTGTCGGCTTATCCGCTTCCTTCTTCTCTTTCTTCTTTTTCCCTCTTGCTATTTGGACACTCCCACCCTCTTGAAGCTGGCCAGATGGCCGGCTCCCGGAAGCAGCCCTCCTAGACATAACGACTCCGGATGGTCCCGGCTGCGACTGTCGATCAGCGATGGCAGATGCTGCTGCCCTTTTTCTATCGGCAGCCAGAGGCGGCCTATAAGAGGGCTCCGGCAGGAGTCTTCCTTCTAGGGCTCCGAATCTGGCATTAAGCACTATTCGGAGCTCATCCATAATGCTCCTCGCAATAGCCTCTTTGAGCCCATTTGGGTCCGCGGCCGCTACAGCAGCAGGGAGGGCAGCCATGGGGTTATTTGCTATCCTCCCCACGCTTTCCTTCATCTCCGCCATTTGGACCCGGAGCTCCCTCAACTCTTTTTTAAGGCTTTCATTTTCGGCCCGTAGACAACGTGTTTCCTCAGTGGCGGTCCGCTCCCTGAGCTTGTCCGCAGCAGCCCTGATGTGGTCGGCCGCCGACCTTAGCTGCTTTTGGCAACCCCCTTTCAGATTCTTCGACTTTTGGAGCACATCCTCAATCTGCCCCACACCGTCCAGAACGACTTTGTGGTGGTCCCACTCTTTCCCGTCACCGACAGTTTTCTCAGTGGTTGCAGGGTCCGATAGGTAGCCCTTATTACGAAGCAAGTACTGTCTCCTATTTTCTTGCACTTCTTTCTCGGCTTGTAGCTCTAAGGCTAGACGTTCCGCCTCGTTGAGCTCGCGCCTCGCTTGGGCTAACCCTACATACTCCCCTGTAGTGGGAGGCCTACCCCTGCCTCGACCCTTGGTTTTCGAGGAGACCACCACCTTGACCGCCGGGGTGTCCGAGCCTGAACTCGATTCCCGCGAGCTCCTATCCTGCGAAGCGTGCGAACGCTTTTTCGTTCGCCGCTGCGACTTTGACTCCCCCTCCGACAGTGACATTACGGTCACCATTGAACCCGCCGAGCTTGCGCTCGACAGTCCACCCTCCGACTCACTCCCAACTTCTTTCCCCCCCTTCCCCGTAGTTTTTTTAAAAGTTAAAGGTTTCATTTTGATTCCCACGAGAAGGGTCGATCTAGATGACCACCCCCGGGTGACGCCCATTCCGGGGGCTAGGGTATATACTGTGGAGGTCCCCAGGTATCCACAGGTTTTTAGCGTGTTTTCTCACGGGTTTGTTTCAAGTTTTCCTTCTCTTAGGCCGGCCAATTAAGGCAGGCCGTTCGTCGGTCCGCGCAGCCACGACGTACCCCCTTAGCACCGTGACGGGGGTCGTTGAAGCGACTGCGCGGGGTCCCGGGGAGGGCGGCTGGTGCCGGTCCGCCCCCCAGACGCCACCCGGCGACAGGGTTAGTGCCACCGGGCGCGTCTACACCAAACTCCATGCCCTTCACGAAGGGCAAGGAGCGACGGAGGCGCAAAAGCGCCGACGACAACCTGAGCGCAAAAGCGCAAACAAAAACAAAAAACAAAGGGGCGCAATAGCGCCCTCCACCTCAAAGCGCAAAAGCGCCAAGAATACTCTGTCCCCCCAAAAAGAGGGACAGGTGCGACGCCAAAAATTGGCAAACACGATACCCCTCTGAAAGCAGAGGGGCAGGTGTTTTTTCCCCCCCTTCCCAGTCCGGGCCGGGCCCTTTCGGCACTGCAGCCTCATCGGCCCCGACCCGGTACTGAGGGCGCCGCCGAAGCACCACCCTCAGGAGTGTTTATCGACTCTCCAGTCTAGATCCGCAGTGTTCAGTGCAAACGAGGCCACCTCGAGAAGGATGTGGACATGAAGTCCACGCACTGCGGTCTTGGGGTGGCAGGCTAAGGCTCCACTTAATGGGAGCTGTAAGCGCCTGTTGGTCCACCCCCTGTGGCGGGTCACCCCCACCACTCGGCCCCAACCTAACCTAACCTAACCTAACCTAACCTAACCTAACCTAACCTAACCTAACCTAACCTAACCTAACCTAACCTAACCTAACCTTTTTTTTTTTTTTTTTTTTTTTTTTTTCGTCAGGAAATGCTTTATGCATTCCGTCCTGCCATGGGGGATGGCAGGGGGATATGTGGGACTCCACGGCTGTGAGGTGCAATGCCGGGCTACCCACTAAAACCTGACGGTGTTCCTCGAGAGCCTTTGTACCGGGGCCACGGGTGTGCGTTAGCATTCTTCCGCGACCCCGGCGGGCAACGGCCGGCGCTACACCGCCGGCCTCGTCTCGTTTTGGGTGGGAGGGCAGAACTCCCACCCATGATGTCGTGAGAGGCGCGCGGGAACACCGCGCGCGCCATCTCGAGGCTATCTAAGGAGTGACCCTCCCCCGAAGGTCACCCCAAGCCTCTATGTGGGCACTCCGTCGTGCTGCGGAGTATACCCTCGCCAATAGGCGACAACTCAAATTTCACGCATCCGTGAGCATTTCCTCTTCTCCAGCGTGTTTCGGGGCTATAGGAGCGGCCGATGTACCTGCTGTGACCCTTCTTTTGCCCGCTGGTTTTGTCTCCGTGCAGGCTTTCCCACCCAAAATATGGTTCGCCGCCTTTTTAGCAGCAGCGCACAGCGTGCAATGTGGAGCCGCACTGCACGTCCCGGCCTTATGGCCGTCTTTTCCGCACCGAAAACACAATTCACTGCGGTCAACCTCTGAGGAGCAAGTCTGCCTCACATGCCCAACCTGTAGGCATTTATAACAGCGAAGGGGTCTCGGCTCCAGGAGCGTCACGCTTGCCGAGACCCAGCCCACTAATAACCTGGTCCCCACCAGTTTCTTGGCCGCCACCGCAGGGCAGCGAACCCATGCTGAACCTAATCCCGAGGGGCTGCGCCGAATCTCCCCGATTTTTATTGAGTCGACGGTGCAATCCCCATCCCTCACGATGGCAGCGGACAGTTCGCCTGCCGTTACGGAGTCATCCAGGCCGGATATACGGAGCTCAGCAGACTTAACCGGCCTGGAGATCCGAACCACATTTGGACTCAGATGCTCTCGCAATTTTGCTGCAAGTGAGTCGGCCTTCTCCCCACTGGTAAGGCCAGGAAGCTCCAGAATACTGGCGCCGGTAGCTGCCTTCTTATACCTCAGCTCGGTGATACCGAGCGGGCCGAGGTCAATTTTATTACGTGCCTCAGTTAGTACCGTCGCGTAGGTAATTCCTTTTTGTGTCGCCTCCGGTTGCAGGGTAAGAACCACTGCCGACGACTTTGGCACACGTGGCTTTGGATTTTTTCTCTTCTTTTTACCCCCCCGCCTTGTAATGACACCGCCCTTAGAGGCGACGTTTTGGGGAGGGTTGGACGTCCCCGCGGGATTGCTTCTCTTTTGGCCCTTTCGGGCGACTGCACTGTATGCCTCTTCCATAGAGGCAGGTACTGGAGGCAGCGGACGGGGCCTTGGGGTTGCCTCCGCCCCAGACGACGCCAACACCTTACCACCCTTTTTTCCCCCTTTATTATTACCCCCCTTGCCAACGCTGGACTTCGAAGTAGCAACGCTGGACACTTTCTCCTCCATTGATTGCAGGGGCGCAGGAACGGACGCATCTGCTCTACCACTCAGTGACGCTGGGAGGAAGCGTTTATCAGGCAGAAGTCTGCCCTCCAACGCCTCAAACCTCGCATTAATCATGGCGCCCACTTGCCTTATGACGGCTTGAGCCAGCTCTTCTTGAGTGGGCGCCACGGGTTCTCTCACTGCCGCAGACGACGGTCCAGGGCGGTCCATGAACTGAACCATCTCCCCTTTCAACTCTGCTATCTGTGAGCGAAGGTCCTCAAGTTCTGTTCGCAGGCGCCTGTTCTCTGCCTGTAAACGGCGGGTCTCCTCAGTTGAGGACCTGGAGCTTACATCTTCAAATGTCGCCTTTATAGAGGCGACAGCCTCGTTGAGGGCCTTTATGTAAGGCCCTTTCAAATTTTTTGAGGTCTTGGCCACCTTTTCGATGGCGGCCAAGTCCCTCGTCAGCATAATTTGCGGGTCCGATTCAGCCAGACCTTCTTCGCCTCCGCCAGTTAATGGCGTCTGCTTTCCGCGTGAAGCCCTATCGCGCGCGAGCTCTTGAGATATTTGCGCCATCTCTTGCTCGGCGCGCAGCTCCATCTCTTGTCTTTCAGCATCGACAAGGGCTTGCTTGGCTATCGCCAGGCCAACATACTGGCCAGTAGTAGGCGGTCGGCCCCTGCCTCTCTTCACCGCGTGTTTTTTGGCCTCCTTGGCCTTCCTTCTCACTCGGTCGTCTTGTAGGTCTTGATACCATAAAGCGTTTTTTAGCTTCTCCTTTGTCTCGTCCGAGTCAGACGACGAATACACCATCCGCTCCCAGGAAGAAGTACGCTTCTCTCCCGCTCTGGGCGTCCTCGACCCGCGAACCAACACTAGGCTCTCCTCACTCGAACTCCGAGAGACCGACATGGATACAACCTCAGGTTGCTTCTCCACTTCTTTCTCTTCACTCTTCTCCTCCTCTCTCTTCTCACTCTTTCCCCCCTTCCCCTTGGTTTTGAGTTGAATATTCATTGTTGTTCCCACGAGCATGAGACGAACAAGATGACCACCCCCGGGTGACGCTCATTCCGGGGGCTAGGGTATATACTGTGGGGGTCCCCAGGTACCCACAGGTTTTTACGTGTTGACTCACGGGTTTGTTTCAAGTTTTCCTTCTCTTAGGCCGGCCAATTAAGGCAGGCCGTTCGTCGGTCCGCGCAGCCACGACGTACCCCCTTAGCACCGACACGGGGGTCGTTGAAGTGACTGCGCGGGGTCCCGGGGAGGGCGGCTGGTGCCGGTCCACCCTCCAGACGCCACCCGGCGGCAGGGTTAGTGCCACCGAGCGCGTCCCTAACAAAAAATTTCATGCCTTCCGCAAGGCATGAAAAACCACAGCAAGGCGCCATCGCGCACGACTACCGTACTCCTCTGAAAGCAGAGGAGCAGGTGACGAAAACGACGCGCCAAGCGCGTTCCCTCTGAACTCCCTGGCCTCCTCAGAGGACAAGGAAACCAAAATGCGCAAAAGCGCCGAAACCTCGTGTGCGCAAAAGCGCAAAAAAACCACAACGGAGGACGCAATAGCGCCCCCCAACACCTCTCCGCGCAATAGCGCCAGGCACCCTACCCCTCCAAAAGAGAGAGGCAGGTGCATTCCCTCCCCCCCGTCCGGGCCGGACCCTTTCGGCACTGCAGCCTCATCGGCCCCGACCCGGTACTGAGGGCGCCGCCGAAGCACCACCCTCAGGAGTGTTTATCGACTCTCCAGTCTAGATCCGCAGTGTTCAGTGCAAACGAGGCCACCTCGAGAAGGATGTGGACATGAAGTCCACGCACTGCGGTCTTGGGGTGGCAGGCTAAGGCTCCACTTAATGGGAGCTGTAAGCGCCTGTTGGTCCACCCCCTGTGGCGGGTCACCCCCACCACTCGGCCCCAACCTAACCTAACCTAACCTTTTTTTTTTTTTTTTTTTTTTTGCGTCAGGAAATGCTTTATGCATCCCGTCCTGCCGTAGGGGGGTGGCAGGGGGGTATGTGGGACTCCTCGACATTAGGGTGCTAGGCCGAGTCTACCCACTAAAACCTGACGGTGTTCCTCGAGAGCCTTGATGCCGGGGCAACGGGAGCGCGTTGGCATTCTGCCGCGACCCCGGCGGCTATGCCCAGCCTGAGCCGGGCCCTCCTCCGTTTGCGGGCAGTTTGACCTGCCCGCTCTCCTGGGAGGCGCGCGGGAACAACCGCGCGCACCATCCCGAGGCCATTGATGAGGCGCCTTCCCCCGAAGGACACCCCAGGCCTCCGAAGTGGCGGCTTCCGCACCCCGCCTACACCACGGCAGGGGCGTCAGCACGCCCACCTGATTTTTACGTGTTTACTCACGGGTTTTTACAAGTTTTCCTTCTTCCCACCTTTGATTTTAACGTGTTGTCTCACGGGTTTCATTTCGAGTTTTCCTTCTCTCCACCTCTGGTTTTAACGTGTTTTCTCACGGGTTTCATTTCGAGTTTTCCTTCTCTCCACCTCAGATTTTTACGTGTATCCTCACGGGTTTTTAAAAGTTTTCCTTCTTTCCACCTCCGGGGTCACAATACCCTTCCTGGAAGAGGGGCAAGTGACCCCGACGCCTGACCCCCGCCCTCACGCAGAGGACGGGGAACACAACTTGTCCCCATAAATGGGGACATCCCCCCCCCGGTCCGGGCCAGGCCCTTTCGGCACTGCAGCCTCATCGGCCCCGACCCGGTACTGAGGGCGCCGCCGAAGCACCACCCTCAGGAGTGTTTATCGACTCTCCAGTCTAGATCCGCAGTGTTCAGTAGAAACAGGGTCACCTCGAGAAGGATGTAGACATGAAGTCTACGCACTGCGGTCTTGGGATGGCAGGCTAAGGCTCCACTTAATGGGAGCTATAAGCGCCTGTTGGTCCACCCCCTGTGGCGGGTCACCCACACCACTCGGCCCCAACCTAACCTAACCTTTTTTTTTTTTTTTTTTTTTTTTTTTTTGCGTCAGGAAATGCTTTATGCATTCCGTCCTGCCATGGGGGATGGCAGGGGGATATGTGGGACTCCCGGCTGTAAGGTGCAAGGCCGGGCTACCCACTAAAACCTGACGGTGTTCCTCGAGAGCCTTGGTACCGGGGCAACGGGAGTGCGTTAGCATTCCTCCGCGGCCCCGGCGGGCAACGGCCAGCGCTAGACCGCCAGCCTCGTCTCGTTTTGGGTGGGAGGGCAAAACTCCCACCGTAAGTGCTTGAGAGGCGCGCGGGAACACCGCGCGCGCCATCTCGAGGCTATCTGAGGGGTGGCACTCCCCCGAATGCCACCCCAAGCCTCAGTGGGCTCTCCGCCGCTACCGTCAGCGGCGGAGGAATCGCACGCCAGAGGCGTTGGTCACATGGGGAGACCACTAGTCCGTGGCCATCCCCTCTACACCCGGCCTGGCAGGAGCCACACGGGCGGCGGCAGAAGCCACCCTTTCGCCCTTATTGGGCTTGGCCCCCGCACAGGCTTTCCCCCCCGTTAAGTGACCGGCAGGCAAACCGCTCGCGGCGCACAACGTGCAGTTGGGCGCCGCATTGCACCCGCCGGCCTTGTGACCTTCTTGGCCGCAGCGGTAGCACTGCCCGCTGCGGTCCACCTCCGACGTGCAGGAGACCCGCACGTGCCCGATCTTGAGGCACCTGTAACACCTCAAGGGCCTCGGCTCGAGGAGCTGCACCCCGGCCGAGACCCAACCGACCAGCAGTCGGGCACCCGCCACCTTCTTCGCAGCCTCTACTGGGCAGCGGACCCAGGCTGCCCCGAGTCCAGAAGGGGCGCGGCGGATCTCTCCCACTTTCAGATCCTCAAGGGGAACGCCTCCAACCTTTGCGACGGCTGCAGCCACCTCCGCAACCGTCGCCGAGTCATCCAGACCCGACACGCGCAGTTCTGCGCACTTAGTGGGCCTGGAGACTCGAACGACCTCCGGGTTGAGGCTCTCCCGCAACTTATTGGCGAGTGAGTCCGCTTTCTCCTTATTATTTGTGCCCGGCAACTCGAGTATACCGGCACCGGTCGCCGCCTTTCTGTACCTCATCTCTGTTATGCCTAACAGAGAGAGGTCCACTTTACTTTTCGCCTCCATAAGGATGGAGGCGTACGTAGCGCCTTGTCGCTCCGCCTCGGGCGAGATCGTGAGGACAACAGCCGAAGTCCGCGGAGTTCGGAGCTTCGGCTTCCTCCTCTTGGACTTGGCCTTGGGCTTTTTGCCCTTGGCCTGGTCCTCTTTGGGCGGGGGCTGAGAAGTCCCCCCCGGAGCCTTCTTCTTGCCCCTTCGGGCAACTACGCTATACGCCTCCTCCATGGAGGCCGGTGCCGGAGGCAGCGGACGGGACACAGGGGGTACCCCCGCCCCAGACGACGCCGGAACACTCTTCTTCGCTTTTCCCCCCTTTCCCTTCTCAACAACGCCGGACACTGATGACACGACGCTGGACTTTCCGCAGGGAGCTTCTGCCAGAGATGGCGGACGGAACCGCTTTTCTGGCAGAAGCCGATCTTCTAAAGCCTCGAATCGGGCGTTTACCATGGCGCCCACCTGCGCGACAATAGCCCGCGTCAGTTCTTCCTGCGTGGGCGCCACGGGTTCCCTCACTGGTGCAGACGGTCCGGGGCGGTCTATGAACCGCACCATTTCATCTTTTAGCTCCACTATTTGGGAGCGGAGCTCCTCCATTTCGGTACGCAGGCGCTTGTTCTCCTCCTGCAAGCGCCTGGTCTCCTCAGTTGAGGACCGAGAACTGAGGTCCTCGAATATCACCTTTATGGAGGCGACAGCCTCGTTGAGGGCCTTTATGTAAGGCCCTTTCAGATTTTTAGAGGTCTTGGCCACCTTTTCGATGGCGGCCAAGTCCCTCGTCAGCGCCGTTTTCAGATCCGCGGCCGAGTCGGCCCGGCCCTCCTCTGCTCCATCAGTCGACAGCGGCTGCTTGGAGCGTGTTGCCCTGGTGCGCGCGAGCTCCTCAGACATTTGCGCCATCTCCTGCTCGGCGCGCAACTCAAGCTCCTGCCTCTCTGCATCCACGAGAGCCTGCTTGGCCTTAGCCAAGCCTACGTACTGCCCGGTTGTCGGGGGCCGGCCTCTCCCTCTTTTAGCTACGGCTTTCCTTGCTACTTCCGCCTCTTTCTTCTTCTTTTTGGTTTTCTCATAACCCTCTCTCAAAAGCAGAATCTTTTTTTTGAGATGCATGAGGGTTATGCGACGTTCCTTCTCAGCTTCCTCCTCTTCCTTCGACATTTCGCGACGATCCTTCGGATTTCGCTTGCCTTCTAACTCTTGGATTCGTTCACAATAGTACTCCTCCATCTGATCCAGACAGTCAGTTGACACTGTCCCTGCGGAGTCAAAGCTAGAGAGCGAGTCAATCGACCAGCTTCGCTTCCTTGACCTTGGTCTAACCTCCTCCTGTGACACCGACATCGCGTCACTCCTTCGCGAAGAGTCTGACAAGTACTCCTCATCAGGCCCTTTGTCTCCTCTCTTCTCCTTCACCTCCTCTTCAACCACCTTCCTTTCAATTTTATATTGGTTTGTGCTCATATTCATAAACGTCCCCTTTTCACGGGGGACTACGGTTTATGGAACGAACTGAAGGTCCCTCCCCGGGTGACGTCCATTCCGGGGAGAAGGGTAAATACTGTGGGGGTCCCCAGGTACCCACAGGTTTTTACGTGTTCGCTCACGGGTTTGTTTCAAGTTTTCCTTCTCTTGGGCCGGCCAATGAAGGCAAGCCCATCGTCGGTCCGCGCAGCCACGACGTACCCCCTTAGCACCGACACGGGGGTCGTTGAAGTGACTGCGCGGGGTCCCGGGGAGGACGGCTGGTGCAGGTCCGCCCTCCTTACGCCACCCGGCGACAGGGTTAGTGCCGCCGAGCGCGTTCCACCTTGACTTTGCGTCCTCCGCAGAGGACGCAAAAACCAGCAATGCGCAAACGCGCGCGACAACCATTCCCCTCTGAAAGCAGAGGGGTAAGGTGACGACAACGATCCCCTTATCGTCCTTAGAAGGACGGATTCCCCCCCGGTCCGGGCCGGGCCCTTTCGGCACTGCAGCCTCATCGGCCCCGACCCGGTACTGAGGACGCCGCCGAAGCACCGCCCTCAGGAGTGTTTATCGACTCTCCAGTCTAGATCCGCAGTGTTCAGTAGAAACAGGGTCACCTCGAGAAGGATGTAGACATGAAGTCTACGCACTGCGGTCTTGGGATGGCAGGCTAAGGCTCCACTTAGTGGGAGCTGTAAGCGCCTGTTGGTCCACCCCCTGTGGCGGGTCACCCCCACCACTCGGCCCCAACCTAACCTAACCTAACCTAACCTAACCTAACCTTTTTTTTTTTTTTTTTTTTTTTTTTTTTTTTTTTTTTGCGTCAGGAAATGCTTTATGCATTCCGTCCTGCCATGGGGGATGGCAGGGGGATATGTGGGACTCCACGGCTGTAAAGGTGCAATGCCGGGCTACCCACTAAAACCTGACGGTGTTCCTCGAGAGCCTTGATGCCGGGGCAACGGGAGCGCGTTGGCATTCTTCCGCTACCCCGGCGGCAACGGCCAGCGCTAAATCGCCGGCCTCATCTCGTGTTTGGGCGGGCCTTGCCCGCCCGACTTCTAGAGAGGCGCGCGGGAACACCGCGCGCGCCATCTCGAGGCTATCTGAGGGGCGGCACTCCCCCGAATGCCACCCCAAGCCTCAGGTGGGCGCCCCGCCGTATACATGGCAGGGCGCGGTGGTCGCCTTGGAGGCGATGGCCACTAGCACGGGTCCGTGCACATCTCCTCCATTTGCCTGGCGGGGGCAACGCGAGCGGCAGCAACGGCTACCACCCTAGCGCCCTTTTTGGGCTTAGCCCCCGCACAGGTCTTACTGCCTGGGATGTGGTCCGCCGACTTCCCTTCGGCGGAGCACAGCGTGCAGTGAGGCCTGCTCGTGCACGCCCCGGCTCTGTGGCCATGTTGCCCGCAGCGGTAACATTCTCCGCTGCGGTCCACCTCCGAGGTGCATACCGCGACGACGTGCCCCTGCTTCAGGCACCGGTAGCACCTCAAGGGTCTCGGCTCCAGTAATTTAACGCCTGCCGAGACCCATCCTACTAGAAGGCGACCACCTGCCACCTTCCTTGCCGCCTCAACGGGGCACCTTGCCCACACCGAGCCTAACCCTGTCGGAGTTCGGCGCACCTCTCCGACTTTTACGTCGTCCGCCGTGCAACTTCCCACCCTGGCGATGGCCCCAGCCACCTCAGCCGCCGTGACCGAGTCATCCAGGCCTGATACGCGGATTTCCGCGCATTTAGTCGGCCTGGACACTCTCACCAGGTCACTCCCCAGGTTTTCCCTCAATTTAGCCGCTAGTGCGTCGGCTTTCTCCCCACTAGCGGCACCCGGCAGCTCGAGGACGCCTGCCCCGGTGGCGGCCTTTCTGTACCGGAGCTCGGTTATGCCCAGCGGCCCCAGGTCAACCTTGGTTCGCGCCTCCGTTAAGACTTGGGCGTAAGAAACCCCCTTCTTGGCCGCCTCCGGCAGTAACGTAATTACTACGGCGGACGACTTAGGAACCCGCAGTTTCGGCTTTTTCGCCCTTCCCTTCCTTTTACCCGCCTCCCCCCTATTCGGCACAGAAGCCGGGACCGCAGCAACCTGACTATTCGGCCGAGTGGAAGCCGGGACTTCGACAACCTTTTTAATCTTCTTTTTCCTTACGACGGTTACAAAGCCGTCGTCGTCAATAGGAGCCGATACAGACGGCACCGACACGGATTGCTTTCCCGCAGGCTTGGGAAGGGGCGCTACAACCTTGCCTTTCCCAACTTTTTTGCTCCCCCCCTGTGATGCCGGCGATGGATGTCCGGCCGAAGGTGCAGTAGGTGCAGTTGGCACCTTTGCATCCGCAGCCAGAGGCGGACGGGTACTCTTCGCCGGCAAAAGTCGCTCCTCCAGCGCATCAAATCTCGCGCTGACCATGTTACCCACCTGTATCATAATTGACCTGGCCATGTCTTCTTGTATTGAAGCTGTAGCCTCTGCCGGAGGCGGCCGTGGTTGAGTCGCCAGCTTTTCTACGATTTCCTTGAGCTCCGCGAGTTGTTTGCGGAGCTCACTTATCTCCCCTCGCAGACAGGCATTCTCCTTTTGGAGTTTAACATTCTCCTCGGAATTGGTTCTTGCCGCAAGGGTTTCCGTAACCTCTTTGATGCTGGCCGCCGCCTCTTTCAACGCCCGTACGAACGAGCCCTTCAAATTCTTTGATTTGGTGGCCACCTTTTCGATGGCGGCCACGCTCGCCATTGCCAACTTTTGCAGTCCCTCTGCAGTATCCATATCTGGACTCGGTTGCTGACTCGCCAACGGGTCTCTGTGTCTGTCCGCAGACGCAGACGACGACCAGCCAGACAGCTCACTGGAAGTAGACCGGGTCAGCCTCTTTAGCCGAAGCTCCTGAGACATTTCATCCATCTCTTTCTCCACTTGATGTTGCAGCGCCTCTCTCTGCGTCTGCAACCACTCTCGCTTTGCCTGTGACAAACCGACATATTCGCCGGTCGTAGGAGGCCGGCCTCTCCCTCTCCTTGTGGGAATTTTCCCTGCAGATGATGGTTCGGTCGCAGGACCTGCCTCTCTTTCCCTAGACTTCGATCTCGATCGACTTCTCGCCTTCTCTTCTGGACGAACACGCTTCCTCAGTGCCTTGGTCGCACTCCCGTCATCCGACCAAGCCGTTGGGACGCTTAGATCCGAAGCATCGGAAAAGTCGTCCTCATCAACCTCTTCACTCCTCCTCTTATCTTTCCCCCCCGTTCCCCGAAAGTTTAGTTTAAAATATTCCATACTTGATCCCACGAGTGGGGCCGATTTATATGACCACCCCCGGGTGACGCCCATTCCGGGGGCTAGGGTATATACTGTGGAGGTCCCCAGGTATCCACAGGTTTTAAGCGTGTTTTCTCACGGGTTTGTTTCAAGTTTTCCTTCTCTTAGGCCGGCCAATTAAGGCAGGCCGTTCGTCGGTCCGCGCAGCCACGACGTACCCCCTTAGCACCGACACGGGGGTCGTTGAAGTGACTGCGCGGGGTCCCGGGGAGGGCGGCTGGTGCTGGTCCGCCCCCCAGGCGAAACCCGGCGACAGGGTTAGTGCCGCCGGGCACGCCACCACCTAGACTCCCTGCCCCCCGCAGAGGACAGAGAAACCACAATGCGCAAAAGCGCAAAAAACACACAACGGAGGACGCAATAGCGCCCCCCAACACCTCTCCGCGCAATAGCGCCAGGCACCCTACCCCTCCAAAAGAGAGAGGCAGGTGCATCCCCTCCCCCCCGTCCGGGCCGGACCCTTTCGGCACTGCAGCCTCATCGGCCCCGACCCGGTACTGAGGGCGCCGCCGAAGCACCACCCTCAGGAGTGTTTATCGACTCTCCAGTCTAGATCCGCAGTGTTCAGTGCAAACGAGGCCACCTCGAGAAGGATGTGGACATGAAGTCCACGCACTGCGGTCTTGGGGTGGCAGGCTAAGGCTCCACTTAATGGGAGCTGTAAGCGCCTGTTGGTCCACCCCCTGTGGCGGGTCACCCCCACCACTCGGCCCCAACCTAACCTAACCTAACCTAACCTAACCTAACCTAACCCAACCTAACCTAACCTAACCTAACCTAACCTAACCTAACCTTTTTTTTTTTTTTTTTTTTTGCGTCAGGAAATGCTTTATGCATTCCGTCCTGCCATGGGGGATGGCAGGGGGATATGTGGGACTCCACGGCTGTAAAGGTGCAATGCCGGGCTACCCACTAAAACCTGACGGTGTTCCTCGAGAGCCTTGATGCCGGGGCAACGGGAGCGCGTTGGCATTCTTCCGCTACCCCGGCGGCAACGGCCAGCGCTAAATCGCCGGCCTCATCTCGTGTTTGGGCGGGCCTTGCCCGCCCGACTTCTAGAGAGGCGCGCGGGAACACCGCGCGCGCCATCTCGAGGCTATCTGAGGGGCGGCACTCCCCCGAATGCCACCCCAAGCCTCAGGTGGGCGCCCCGCCGTATACATGGCAGGGCGCGGTGGTCGCCTTGGAGGCGATGGCCACTAGCACGGGTCCGTGCACATCTCCTCCATTTGCCTGGCGGGGGCAACGCGAGCGGCAGCAACGGCTACCACCCTAGCGCCCTTTTTGGGCTTAGCCCCCGCACAGGTCTTACTGCCTGGGATGTGGTCCGCCGACTTCCCTTCGGCGGAGCACAGCGTGCAGTGAGGCCTGCTCGTGCACGCCCCGGCTCTGTGGCCATGTTGCCCGCAGCGGTAACATTCTCCGCTGCGGTCCACCTCCGAGGTGCATACCGCGACGACGTGCCCCTGCTTCAGGCACCGGTAGCACCTCAAGGGTCTCGGCTCCAGTAATTTAACGCCTGCCGAGACCCATCCTACTAGAAGGCGACCACCTGCCACCTTCCTTGCCGCCTCAACGGGGCACCTTGCCCACACCGAGCCTAACCCTGTCGGAGTTCGGCGCACCTCTCCGACTTTTACGTCGTCCGCCGTGCAACTTCCCACCCTGGCGATGGCCCCAGCCACCTCAGCCGCCGTGACCGAGTCATCCAGGCCTGATACGCGGATTTCCGCGCATTTAGTCGGCCTGGACACTCTCACCAGGTCACTCCCCAGGTTTTCCCTCAATTTAGCCGCTAGTGCGTCGGCTTTCTCCCCACTAGCGGCACCCGGCAGCTCGAGGACGCCTGCCCCGGTGGCGGCCTTTCTGTACCGGAGCTCGGTTATGCCCAGCGGCCCCAGGTCAACCTTGGTTCGCGCCTCCGTTAAGACTTGGGCGTAAGAAACCCCCTTCTTGGCCGCCTCCGGCAGTAACGTAATTACTACGGCGGACGACTTAGGAACCCGCAGTTTCGGCTTTTTCGCCCTTCCCTTCCTTTTACCCGCCTCCCCCCTATTCGGCACAGAAGCCGGGACCGCAGCAACCTGACTATTCGGCCGAGTGGAAGCCGGGACTTCGACAACCTTTTTAATCTTCTTTTTCCTTACGACGGTTACAAAGCCGTCGTCGTCAATAGGAGCCGATACAGACGGCACCGACACGGATTGCTTTCCCGCAGGCTTGGGAAGGGGCGCTACAACCTTGCCTTTCCCAACTTTTTTGCTCCCCCCCTGTGATGCCGGCGATGGATGTCCGGCCGAAGGTGCAGTAGGTGCAGTTGGCACCTTTGCATCCGCAGCCAGAGGCGGACGGGTACTCTTCGCCGGCAAAAGTCGCTCCTCCAGCGCATCAAATCTCGCGCTGACCATGTTACCCACCTGTATCATAATTGACCTGGCCATGTCTTCTTGTATTGAAGCTGTAGCCTCTGCCGGAGGCGGCCGTGGTTGAGTCGCCAGCTTTTCTACGATTTCCTTGAGCTCCGCGAGTTGTTTGCGGAGCTCACTTATCTCCCCTCGCAGACAGGCATTCTCCTTTTGGAGTTTAACATTCTCCTCGGAATTGGTTCTTGCCGCAAGGGTTTCCGTAACCTCTTTGATGCTGGCCGCCGCCTCTTTCAACGCCCGTACGAACGAGCCCTTCAAATTCTTTGATTTGGTGGCCACCTTTTCGATGGCGGCCACGCTCGCCATTGCCAACTTTTGCAGTCCCTCTGCAGTATCCATATCTGGACTCGGTTGCTGACTCGCCAACGGGTCTCTGTGTCTGTCCGCAGACGCAGACGACGACCAGCCAGACAGCTCACTGGAAGTAGACCGGGTCAGCCTCTTTAGCCGAAGCTCCTGAGACATTTCATCCATCTCTTTCTCCACTTGATGTTGCAGCGCCTCTCTCTGCGTCTGCAACCACTCTCGCTTTGCCTGTGACAAACCGACATATTCGCCGGTCGTAGGAGGCCGGCCTCTCCCTCTCCTTGTGGGAATTTTCCCTGCAGATGATGGTTCGGTCGCAGGACCTGCCTCTCTTTCCCTAGACTTCGATCTCGATCGACTTCTCGCCTTCTCTTCTGGACGAACACGCTTCCTCAGTGCCTTGGTCGCACTCCCGTCATCCGACCAAGCCGTTGGGACGCTTAGATCCGAAGCATCGGAAAAGTCGTCCTCATCAACCTCTTCACTCCTCCTCTTATCTTTCCCCCCCGTTCCCCGAAAGTTTAGTTTAAAATATTCCATACTTGATCCCACGAGTGGGGCCGATTTATATGACCACCCCCGGGTGACGCCCATTCCGGGGGCTAGGGTATATACTGTGGAGGTCCCCAGGTATCCACAGGTTTTAAGCGTGTTTTCTCACGGGTTTGTTTCAAGTTTTCCTTCTCTTAGGCCGGCCAATTAAGGCAGGCCGTTCGTCGGTCCGCGCAGCCACGACGTACCCCCTTAGCACCGACACGGGGGTCGTTGAAGTGACTGCGCGGGGTCCCGGGGAGGGCGGCTGGTGCTGGTCCGCCCCCCAGGCGAAACCCGGCGACAGGGTTAGTGCCGCCGGGCACGCCACCACCTAGACTCCCTGCCCCCCGCAGAGGACAGAGAAACCACAATGCGCAAAAGCGCAAAAAACACACAACGGAGGACGCAATAGCGCCCCCCAACACCTCTCCGCGCAATAGCGCCAGGCACCCTACCCCTCCAAAAGAGAGAGGCAGGTGCATCCCCTCCCCCCCGTCCGGGCCGGACCCTTTCGGCACTGCAGCCTCATCGGCCCCGACCCGGTACTGAGGGCGCCGCCGAAGCACCACCCTCAGGAGTGTTTATCGACTCTCCAGTCTAGATCCGCAGTGTTCAGTGCAAACGAGGCCACCTCGAGAAGGATGTGGACATGAAGTCCACGCACTGCGGTCTTGGGGTGGCAGGCTAAGGCTCCACTTAATGGGAGCTGTAAGCGCCTGTTGGTCCACCCCCTGTGGCGGGTCACCCCCACCACTCGGCCCCAACCTAACCTAACCTAACCTAACCTAACCTAACCTAACCTAACCTAACCTAACCTAACCTAACCTAACCTAACCTAACCTAACCTAACCTAACAGTCGGCTGCCAGCCGCCCTCGGGACCACACGCGTCCCAGTCCTCCCTGCGTCGCGCGCTTCGGGTCCCGCGTCAGCTGCGTCGTGAAGCGGCTTCCGCGTCAGCGCGTCGGCGTCACCGCGTCGGCGTCAGTGCGTCCGCGTCAGCGCTTCAGCGCTTCGGCGTCACCGCGTCGCGAAGCGCGCGTCCGCTTCGGCGTCAGTGCGTCGGTGCATCAGTGGAGCGGCGTCGGCGTCAGCGCTTCCGTGAAGCGGCGTCGGCGTCGGTGCGTCAGCGCGTCGCGAAGCGCGCGTCCGCGTCAGCGCGTCGGCGTCAGCGCTTCCGCGTCCGTGCGTCAGCGCGTCGCGAAGCGCGCGTCGGCGTCAGCGCGTCGCGAAGCGCGCGTCGGCGTCACCGCGTCGCGAAGCGCGCGTCGGCGTCACCGCGTCGCGAAGCGCGCGTCGGCGTCACCGCGTCGCGAGGCGCGCGCCGGCGTCACCGCGTCGCGAAGCGCGCGTCGGCGTCACCGCGTCGCGAGGCGCGCGTCGGTGACGAGCGCAAACCGGAGCTGCTTCCTGTGCTGCGCCGCCTCTGCTGATCGCGCCTGGCGCTGGTGTCCTGAAGACGCACCATCACTCTTCTTGGCTCCTCTTCGTCATCTCTGGCTGGAACATCCGGGCCTCCTGCGCCGCCCCCAGCGGAACAGCCGCTTGTGCGGGCTCTTGCATCCCTCCGCAGCGGTGTCGGGCTGCCTCTGACGCCTGAATTCGGGCGCCTCATCGTCATTCGACGCTGCTCACGCGCCTGAGCGCATTGACTGCGCATCGAACTCCTGCCCCCCTGGAGTCTCCTACGGATTGCGCGCTGCAGCGCGAACTCGAGCCGGGGTTTCGTGGCCGCAAGGGCCGCGACCGCTTCATCAGCAGCTGCAGCCTCTCGCATTGCTGCCCTCTTCTGCGACGCGCGTCGAGTTTTTGTGTCTCCGGTCACTGCAGTGTTCATCAGTGTTACGTGTCACTCGGTTACGTTAAGTGCTAGTGTAGGTCATAGTTCCTAGTGCAGTGTTGTGATAGCGAGGCGTTTCTGAGCGGCACCACTCACAATGAGCTCCGAGGCCGAAAGGCCCGGCGCACTGCCAGTCTCCGGCGGAGGGGATCCAGGTAAATCCTCTGATTTTCATCCAACCGCGTCCCTGCCCAGAACCCCGATCTGCGGTCCTAGGCCCGTTCCCGTTCGACACTTCACCTCCTCTCCATTCCCTGAGTGTTTGTACGGAGATCATGACGATGATGACGAGGGATATCTCATTGTCCCCAAGTCTGCCCTTCGCGAAACAGCCGAACTCAGTCGGGAGACCAAATCCCTGATAAATGAGGGTAAGAGCCTCACCAAAACCAACAAGGAGGCGGCCACCCGGCGCTGTGACCGCGTGCTGCACCTCATGACGGCTTACTACCCGTCTGCACCCACTGAAACTGAACCCGCCCCCCGTCCTGCCGCCGGCACAAGCGAACCTTCGCAGGAGGTTAACATGGCACAAATGTTCAAACTCCTCTCTGAAATGCACAGCCACATCCAAGCCTGCACCAGTATCTCCCAGTCGACGAGTGCGGGCACTGCTCCCGCCTCCACTCGCACTTATGCCTCGGTGGTTTCCGATGACTCCCCCCAGGCCAAAGGGCCAAAAACCTTTCCTCACAAGTCGACCTTGATCGTCTCCCCCCAGAACAGCTCTGACTCCGCCTCCTCTGCCGACACACATGCTATATGGAAGAAGTCTATCTCCTTCCGCCACACCAACTTCGCTCCTTCTGGCGTCAGGTATGTGTCGGGCAACCGTATCGCCATAGACTTTGACAGTGCAATCCAGAGACAGGCTGCACTCGACAAAATCCAAGCTAGCGACCTCCCTATTCAGGCTCATGCCCCGCAGGATCTTAAACCCATGTTCGTACTCAAGGGGGTTCCGAAGGATATCCCCACGGATCAGCTGGCGGCAATCATCACCGACCAAAATGATGCCATCAGGGACAAAATTGCGGGCCCTGATGACATAACCTTTAAATATGTCAGAACAAATAGGAACCCGCGCCTCTGCAACGCCGTCTTCATGGCCACTCCGGCCGCCTGGAGGGCGGTCATGAGTGTTGTCAAGGTTAATCTCGAGCATCAGCGGGTCCACGCTGATATCTACGTCCCTCTCCTACAGTGCAGCAAATGCCTGCATTTCGGCCACACCAAGAAAAGGTGCACCGGCAATGCGACGGTTTGTGCTCACTGCGCCTCAGAGGAGCATGAGCTCAAGGACTGTCCCACCAAGAGCAATCGCAACACCGCCAAGTGTTTCCACTGCTATAAGCGAGCTGACGCGCGAGGGGACGCGCGAGGGGCCGCGAATGCTAACACTAATCTGCGCACTCACAACCACCGAGCCAACTCAGATAGATGCCCAGTTGTCCAACACATGATAGATAATATTAAATTCCGAACAGTTTATGGATAATTACACCATACGCAAGCATACAAACCCTCCCATCTCACCCTCCCCTTTAATATCATGTGTGCAGATCAATCTGGCTAGAAGCCGCAACGCGCAGCATGAGCTCGCGCTCTTTATTGCCAAGAACAAATGTGACATCTGTTTTGTCGTAGAACCGTATACCGACAAGCATGGCTTTATCCCTAGCGTCACGGGATACTCTGTGTATCAGTACAAGACGCAGGCCCGTGTCAAATCGGCCATCCTCATCAAATCCAGCAAGTTGTCGGCTTTCGGAGACACCGAGGTCTCCACCTCCAATCTGAGCGTGGCCAGGCTTGGGCGCGCCGGGGGACCCGCTGTCCTCTTGGCTTCGGTTTACGTTGAGCCGAGGCGCGACCCTAGTCGCGCTTTGGCTCAGCTGGAATTGGTCCTCGGCCGTTATGCTGGCGCGCCCGCGTTGATAGCTGGAGATTTTAACGGCTGGCATCCCGCCTGGGGGTCGGCCTCCGGCAACAGGCGCGGCGATGCCGTTCTAGATATCGTCCTGGCGCACGATCTCGCGGTCTGCAACTGTGGCGATGTGCCCACATATGAATCATCGTGCAATAACAGAACTAGGGAGTCCATCATTGATCTCACCCTCGTCAGTAATCGGACTGGGATAGGGGTGTCTGACTGGCGCGTTGACCTCGACGCGTGTCCATCGACCGATCACAATCTTATTAGGTTCAAACTCTCCATTGGCCAAAATTTTGTCGCCAAAAATATTAGCGCCACCACATTTAAATACAACCTCTCGGAACGTATCTGGGATGAGGTGAGGCAGCGCTTCGCTGAGAGCATCGCCGACAAACTCCCTTCCCCCCACTCTGTATCTGAATACTCTCCTCACCAGATCGAGCAGTGCGTACAGCTTCTCACCCGCGTCATCCAAGACGCCAGTGATGCCCTGTTTCCCAGGGCACGCTCTCGCAAGCGCGGCCCGCTCTGGTGGAGCGGGGAGCTCCAGAAACTCAAGCTCGAGGTCATAGCCAATCACCATCGGCTCCGCAAGGCGGTTCGTCGTCGCTCCCCTCTCAAGGAGCTTCTCGAGAGCAAAGCTGCTCTCAGGAAAGCTTACTCCGTAGCTTTCTGTGCTGCGGCTACCGATCACTTCAAAGCCTTCTGCCAACGTCAGGGCAAAGAGGATGTCTGGTCCGTCACCAACAGGCTCATCAAAGCCCGCCCTGTCTCTCAGCCCCCATCCACCCTTCGACTGGCTGACGGCACGTACACCACCAACGTCGTCGACACCGCTCGGGCCCTTCTCGAGCAATTCTATCCTGATGACACTCCGGATTCCACTCCTTATCACAAGGAGCTGCGCGAGGCCATGCCCTCACCCACCTGTACCGAGGACGAACCTCCGTTTACGCATCGGGAAATCTTAGATACTCTTAAAACCATGAGCCCCAAGCGCGCCCCTGGCGAGGACCACCTCACAGCGGACATTGTTTCGGAGTTTGCCGGGGCGTTCCCTGATCTTGTCACCACTCTCATGAACAGGTGCTTGCAGTTGGGATATTTCCCGAGCAGCTGGAAAAGCGCTGTTGTTAAAATAATTCCCAAACCCGGGCGTGCTGAACATGCTAACCTGGCCGATTTTCGGCCCATTGGGCTCATCCCCGTATTCGGCAAACTGCTCGAGAAACTCCTCATCAACAGGCTCACCTATCACATGTATAGGACGTCGAACATGAGCGACGGGCAGTTCGGCTTCCGGCAGCAGAGGTCCACCGCGGGAGCCATCGGGGCAGCGCTGCGGGTGGTTGAGGGCGCGATCGCTCGAGGTGAGCAAGTCATTGCAGTTTCCCTCGACATACGCGCGGCCTTCGACTGTGCCTGGTGGCCGTCCATATTCCAGCGTCTGCGGGAGATCGGCTGCCCGTCGAACATCTTCGCCATCTTCAAGAACTATGTTACCGACCGGACGGTCAAGCTCATGCTGGCGGATCACCTCGCCACTAAGACTACCACTCGTGGATGTGTCCAGGGGTCGGTCTGTGGGCCGACCTTCTGGAACATCATACTCGACGGCCTCCTTACCTCCCCTCTCCCCGACGGCTGTCATCTTCAGGCGTTCGCGGACGACGTCCTCTTGTTGGTTCACGCGGCGAAGGTACGTGACTTAGAATACAACGCCAACCAGGCTCTCATACAAATTGTCCGCTGGGGAGACCGCAACAAGCTCGAATTTAGCCCTGCCAAAACTCAGCTCATATCTTTCACCCCCAAGTCGCGACGCTGCGCCATCGACATGCACGGAGTCCGTATCGAGCACAGCGAACACATCAGATACCTCGGGGTCATCCTTGATCGAAAGCTCAACTTCAGTAAACACGTAGAGTATGTGCTCAACAAAGTTAGGCTCTTATTTTACAAGATTTGCATTTTCACTAGGCCCACATGGGGGGTCCATCCGGATAATATCGCCACTATCTACAAACAAGTTATTGTACCTATCATTGCCTATGCTTCAAGCGTATGGTCGAAGGTCCTCCGTAACAGATACATCTGTGATCGCCTGCTCTCTTTTCAACGGCTCATTTCCATCAAGATCATACAGGGGTTCAAAACAGTCAGCACCCCAGTCGCTATCACCCTCGCCCGCCTCGTTCCCCTGCCGGACAAGATCCGAGAGCTCGCCGACAACGAGCTCACTCGGATCTGCGGATACTCCAGGCACCTCCCTACCGACTTACCTATCGAACAGCCTGCGCTGCCCGTGGACTTACCGCATCCGGCCGCGAGGGCCGGCATCGTGTTCCGCGCCCTCGACACGGCTGAAGAGCATGCTAGCGTCGCCGAGCCCGACGCGTGGCAGGTGTACACGGACGGCAGCCGGCACGACGGCGTCGTGGGAGCGGCGCTTGTCGCTGTTGGCCCCGGCGGCGAGACCCTAACAAGGAAAATCAAACTACACTCGGTCAATTCGGTGTACCAGGCCGAAATGTTAGCCATTCTCAGGGCCTGCGAGTGGGCTGTTGCCAGGCGGATCGGACGCTGTCAGATCTTTTCCGACAGCAGGTCCGCGCTCGCGGAGCTTGCGAATGCTAATACTCACTACCCCATGGCGGTTCAGATCCACAGGATTCTCTTTCACTCTCACGATTCGCTCCCTTTTGATCCCAAGTTCTTCTGGATTAGGGGTCACAGCGGGGTGCTCGGCAACGAGTTGGCTGACACGGCCGCCAAAAAGGCTGCTGTACTCCATACTCGGCCTCAGCACTGTTTCACCCCTATTAGCCACATCAAATATATCAACAAGACGGAGGCGGAGCAGGTCAGGGCGAACCTCTACGCCAATTTGGACAACACCGTGCACTTAAAGACCCTTCTTCCAGATTTCCCCTCTTTTGAGCGCTACATGCAGGAGATCAAGCTCGACTTTCCCATCACCCAGTTCTTGACCAACCACGGCTATCATCGAGCGTATCTCCACCGATTCAAAATCGCTGACTCCGACTGCTGCCCGTGTGACTCTAACACCCCCCAGACTCTTACCCACCTCATACAAGAGTGTCCCCGGTTCGAGGCCTCTCGCTCCCACCACCTCCTCGCGTGTCACCACTTTGACATTGACCCATTTTCTCTCTCTCAAGTCATCTCTAAGCAAAGTACTATAGACTCGTTCCACGGTCATGTCTCTTGTGTTATCAGGCAACTCAAAAAGTATAATGCCCCTAACCCAGCACTTGGTGCGCCGGTCGCGCCAATAGCGTCATCACGTCGATACGCCCTCCCTCCCTAATCTCTTTCCCTCCTACGAGTGGGCTGGTCGTGCGCAGGGGATCGCGAGCTATTTTGTTAGGGGTGGCGAACAGCCGCCGTATTGTACAGTATGTGCTATGCACTGTTATTTTTATGTCTTTATGATCGCGTACGGGGTGTGTTGCCCTTCACTATGTGACTTATCGATTTACAGCTCCATATTATTATATTGTATTTAAGGTACATTTTGTATTCTGTTGTATTTAAGGTACATTTTGTATTCTGTTGTTCATATTGTGTTTATTCTGTTGTGACGCTTCATTGTGTGACTGTTTTATCGTATTGTGCTTTACTGTGACGTGTTGTTTCCTTTATTTTTACATTGATTTCCTATGCTGACTGATCAAAGGGAAAAAAAAAAAAAAAAAAAAAAAAAAAAAAAAAAAAAAAAAAAAAAAAAAAAAAAAAAAAAAAAAATTTTATATATTATAACTCACCTGTTGATTTGTTGATTAATCACTCCCCCTTTTTATCAACACATTGTGGGCGATGGGTCAATTTACTCTGCCAACCCTTGCAAATTTCTCAATTGTTTTCTTCCTGCTTCGCGGCGTCATGGCGTCGCGGCGTCGCTGCGACGCGGTGACGCGGTGAAGCGGTGAAGCGGTGACGCGGTGACGCGGTGACGCGCTGAAGCGGTGACGCGGTGAAGCGGTGACGCGGGGACGCGGCGTCATGGCGTCGGTGATTCGCGAAGCGCGCTTCGGCGACGCGGTGAAGCGCTGAAGCGATGACGCGGTGAAGCGGTGACGCGGTGAAGCGGTACGCGGGGACGCGGCGTCATGGCGTCGGCGATTCGCGAAGCGCGCTTCGGCGACGCGGTGAAGCGCTGAAGCGATGACGCGGTGACGCGGTGAAGCGGTGACGCGGTGACGCGGCGTCGGGGCGTCAATGATTCGCGAGGCGCGCTTCGGCGTCGGCGCGTTGTTAGGCACGGGTCAACGACCCTTTCATTTCGTCATCACACTAAATTTAATGACTTGGGATTCTGGCGGAGTTGTTGATACCATCGCTCACACTGTCTTCTTCATACGCGAAATGTCTGCGTTTTAATCTATTTGATTTATACTTAACAAGTGCTCAAGATTTTCTCTAAAAATATTGTATTTTCATTTCATTTACATGCTTCTTTTATTTTATTTGATTGTTTAACTTGATTGTTTTCTATTTACATTGCCTCAGCCCAGTCTGATCTAATTCAATCTAATCACATGTTATGCCTAAATTTTAATGCTCCATCTTGTGTATCATCTTATCACTTCCATTGTATTATAATCATTGTATATACTTTTATTTTCACTTCTATTATTTACCAAATATTTTAAATCGATTAATTTTAAATTATTTTATTATTATATTTGTTTACTCTTGCTCTATGTTGAGCACCAGTTACTTCATTGCCAATGTACAACCATGCGATTGCTCTACTAATGTTAGTAAATAATTATTTTTAAGTTATTTTACTCTATGTTTAGCATCAATTGTCTCATTTCTGATGCATCACTTATGTGATTACCCTTGCTAATCTTAGCACCTAAGCTATTTTGAATTTTAATCTAATCTCTTGTTATGTCTTATCTTAGCAACTAAGTATTTTAATCTAATCCTATTTTAAGCTATTTAATTGTGACACTTGCTCTCTCTTTTGCTCTATGTATAGCACCGATTGTCTTATCTGTGATGTATAACTTATGCGATTACCCTTGCTAATCTTAGTAATTAACTATGTTAGCTTATCAATTAACTTAAGACTAAATTCTATATTATCTTTTATTGTCTACCATTGTTCTATTATTACTTGTCTTGTCTTTTTTGCATTGTATAGCCTTTACTATAAGTAGCAATAGCTAGCCTTCTGCTAATTTATGTTTTGTCTATTTTTAACTTGTAACCTTTTGTATCGGGAGAGAGGGGATGTAGGCCAATAGCGTCCCCTCAATCCATGGTCAAAGCTTTAATAAAGTTCCAAAAAAAAAAAAAAAAACCTAACCTAACCTAACCTAACCTTTTTTTTTTTTTTTTTTTTTTTTTTTTTTTTTTTGCGTCAGGAAATGCTTTATGCATTCCGTCCTGCCATGGGGGATGGCAGGGGGATATGTGGGACTCCACGGCTGTGAGGTGCAATGCCGGGCTACCCACTAAAACCTGACGGTGTTCCTCGAGAGCCTTTGTACCGGGGCCACGGGTGTGCGTTAGCATTCTTCCGCGACCCCGGCGGGCAACGGCCGGCGCTAAACCGCCGGCCTCGTCTCGTTTTGGGTGGGAGGGCAGAACTCCCACCCATGATGTCGTGAGAGGCGCGCGGGAACACCGCGCGCGCCATCTCGAGGCTATCTAAGGAGTGACTCTCCCCCGAAAGTCACCCCAAGCCTCTATGTGGGCACTCCGTCATGCTGCGGAGTATACCCTCGCCAGTAGGCGATAACTCGGATTTCATGCATCCGTGAGCATGTTTTCTTCATCCCCAACAATTGTTGAGGCTATAGGAACAGCCGGTGTGGCCGCCGTAATCCTTCTCTTGCCTGCCGGTTTCGTCTCCGTACAGGCCTTACCCCCCAAAATGTGGTTAGCCGCCTTTTTGGCGGCGGCGCACAGCGTGCAAAACGGAGCCGCAATGCACGTTCCGGCCTTATGGCCGTCCTTACCGCAGCGGAAACATAGTTCGCTGCGGTCCACCTCAGAGGAACAGGTCTGCCTCACATGACCGACCTGCAAGCACTTGTAACAACGAAGGGGTCTCGGCTCCAGGAGCGTCACGCTCGCCGAGACCCAGCCCACCAACAACCTGGTCTGCACCAGTGTTTTGGCCGCCACCGCAGGGCAGCGAACCCACGCTGTACTTAACCCCGACTGGGTGCGCCTGATCTCCCCGACCTTAACTTGTTCGACGGTGCATTTCCCGTCCCTCACGATGGCAGCGGACAATTCGCATGCCGTAACAGAATCATCGAGGCCAGATATACGTAGTTCGGACGACTTGACCGGCCTGGAGATCCGAACCACATTCGGGCTCAGATGCTCCCGCAGTTTTGCTGCGAGTGAATCGGCCTTCTCCCCGCTGGTGAGGCCCGGAAGCTCCAGTATACTGGCGCCGGTAGCGGCCTTTTTATATCTCATCTCGGCGATCCCGAGCGTACCAAGGTCGATTTTGTTGCGTGCCTCGGTAAGTATAGCCGCGTATGTAACCCCTTTTTGCGCCGCCTCTGGTTGCAGAGTTAACACCACTGCCGACGACTTCGGCACTCGTGGCTTCGGCTTTCTACTCCGCTGTTTCCTCCCCTTTGTGCCACCCTTGGAGGCGACGTTTTGGGGGGGATTGCACACCTCAGACTTACTTTTCTTATTGCCTCTTTGGGCGACCACGCTGTATGTCTCTTTCATGGAGACAGGTACTGGAGGCAGCGGACGGGGCCTTGGGGTTGCCTCCGCCCCAGACGACGCCAACACCTTACTACCCTTTTTTCCCCCTTTATTACCCCCCTTGCCAACGCTGGACTTCGAAGTAGCAACGCTGGACACTTTCTCCTCCATTGTTTGCAGAGGCGCAGGAACGGACGCATCTGCTCTACCACTCAGTGACGCTGGGAGGAAGCGCTTTTCAGGCAGAAGTCTGCCCTCCAACGCCTCAAACCTCGCATTAATCATGGCGCCCACTTGTCTTATGACGGCTTGAGCCAGCTCTTCTTGAGTGGGCGCCACGGGTTCCCTCACTGCCGCAGACGACGGTCCAGGGCGGTCCATGAACTGAACCATTTCCTGCTTCAACTCTGCTATCTGTGAGCGAAGGTCCTCAAGTTCCGTTCGCAGGCGCCTGTTCTCTGCCTGTAAACGGCAGGTCTCCTCAGTTGAGGACCTGGAGCTTACATCTTCAAATGTCGCCTTTATAGAGGCGACAGCCTCGTTGAGGGCCTTTATATAAGGCCCTTTTAAATTCTTTGAGGTCTTGGCCACCTTTTCGATGGCGGCCAAGTCCCTCGTCAGCGTTATTTGTGGGTCCGATTCGGCCCGACCTTCAGTCGATGGCGGCTGCTTACCGCGTGAAGCCCTATCGCGCGCGATCTCTAGAGATATTTGCGCCATCTCTTGCTCGGCGCGCAGCTCCATCTCTTGTCTTTCAGCATCGACAAGGGCTTGCTTGGCCTTTGCCAGGCCAACGTACTGGCCAGTAGTAGGCGGTCGGCCCCTGCCTCTCTTCACCGTGAGTTTTTTGGCCTCCTTGGCCTTCCTTCTTGCTCGGTCGTCTTGTAGGTCTTGATACCAAGGAGCGCTTTTGAGCTTCTCCTTTAACTCATCCGAGTCAGACGACGAGTACACCATCCGCTCCCAGGAAGAAGTACGCTTCTCTCCCGCTCTGGGCGTCCTCGACCCACGAACCAACACTAGACTCTCCTCACTCGTACTCCGAGAGCCCGACATGAAGACAACCTCAGGTTGCTTGTCCTCCTCTTTTTCTTCTCTCTTCTCATCCTCTCTCTTCTCGCTCTTTCCCCCCTTCCCCTTGTTTTTGAGTGAAATATCCATAGCTGTTCCCACGAGTATGAGACGAACTGGATGACCACCCCCGGGTGACGCTCATTCCGAGGGCTAGGGTAAATACTGTGGGGGTCCCCAGGTACCCACAGGTTTTTACGTGTTCGCTCACGGGTTTGTTTCAAGTTTTCCTTCTCTTGGGCCGGCCAATAAAGGCAAGCCCGTCGTCGGTCCGCGCAGCCACGACGTACCCCCTTAGCACCATAACGGAGGTCGTTGAAGTGACTGCGCGGGGTCCCGGGGAGGGCGGCTGGTGCCGGTCCGCCCCCCAGACGCCACCCGGTGACAGGGTTAGTGCCACCGGGCGCGTCAACACCAAAACTTCTTGTCCTTCCCGAAGGACAAGGAAACGACAGAGGCGCAAAAGCGCCGACAACCTCTAGCGCAATAGCGCAAAAACAAAGGGACGCAATAGCGCCCCCCACCTCAACGCGCAAAAAGCGCCACAACTCTGTCCCCCAAAAAAGAGGGACAGGTGCGCCGACACAATCGACAAAACACGATACCCCTCTGGAAGCAGAGGGGCAGGTGTTTTTCCCCCCTTCCCCGTCCGGGCCGGGCCCTTTCGGCACTGCAGCCTCATCGGCCCCGACCCGGTACTGAGGGCGCCGCCGAAGCACCACCCTCAGGAGTGTTTATCGACTCTCCAGTCTAGATCCGCAGTGTTCAGTGCAAACGAGGCCACCTCGAGAAGGATGTGGACATGAAGTCCACGCACTGCGGTCTTGGGGTGGCAGGCTAAGGCTCCACTTAATGGGAGCTGTAAGCGCCTGTTGGTCCACCCCCTGTGGTGGGTCACCCACACCACTCGGCCCCAACCTAACCTAACCTAACCTAACCTAACCTAACCTTTTTTTTTTTTTTTTTTTTTTTTTTTTTACGTCAGGAAATGCTTTATGCATTCCGTCCTGCCATGGGGGATGGCAGGGGGATATGTGGGACTCCACGGCTGTAAAGGTGCAATGCCGGGCTACCCACTAAAACCTGACGGTGTTCCTCGAGAGCCTTGATGCCGGGGCAACGGGAGCGCGTTGGCATTCTTCCGCTACCCCGGCGGCAACGGCCAGCGCTACATCGCCGGCCTCATCTCGTGTTTGGGCGGGCCTTGCCCGCCCGACTTCTAGAGAGGCGCGCGGGAACACCGCGCGCGCCATCTCGAGGCTATCTGAGGGGCGGCACTCCCCCGAATGCCACCCCAAGCCTCAGGTGGGCGCCCCGCCGTATACATGGCAGGGCGCGGTGGTCGCCTTGGAGGCGATGGCCACTAGCACGGGTCCGTGCACATCTCCTCTATTTGCCTGGCGGGGGCAACGCGAGCGGCAGCAACGGCTACCACCCTAGCGCCCTTTTTGGGCTTAGCCCCCGCACAGGTTTTACTGCCTGGGATGTGGTCCGCCGACTTCCCTTCGGCGGAGCACAGCGTGCAGTGAGGCCTGCTCGTGCACGCCCCGGCTCTGTGGCCATGTTGCCCGCAGCGGTAACATTCTCCGCTGCGGTCCACCTCCGAGGTGCATACCGCGACGACGTGCCCCTGCTTCAGGCACCGGTAGCACCTCAAGGGTCTCGGCTCCAGTAATTTAACGCCTGCCGAGACCCATCCTACTAGAAGGCGACCACCTGCCACCTTCCTTGCCGCCTCAACGGGGCACCTCGCCCACACAGAGCCTAACCCTGTCAGAGTTCGGCGCACCTCCCCGACTTTAACGTCGTCCGCCGTACAACTTCCCACCCTGGCGATGGCCCCAGCCACCTCAGCCGCCGTGACCGAGTCATCCAGGCCTGAAACGCGGAGTTCCGCGCATTTAGTCGGCCTGGACACTCTCACTAGGTCACTCCCTAGGTTTTCCCTCAATTTAGCCGCTAGTGCATCGGCTTTCTCCCCACTAGCGGCACCCGGCAGCTCGAGGACGCCTGCCCCGGTGGCGGCCTTCCTGTACCGGAGCCCGGTTATGCCCAGAGGCTCCAGGTCAACCTTGGTTCGGGCCTCCGTCAACACCTGGGCGTAAGAAACCCCCTTCTTAGCCGCCTCCGGCAGCAAGGTAATCACCACGGCGGACGACTTTGGGATACGCAATTTCGGCTTTTTCGCCTTTTCTTTTCGTTTCCCCCCCCCCTCCTTCCTATCCGGCACAGAAGCCGGGACTACAGCGATTTTGCTATTCGGCCGAGTGGAAGCCGGGACCTCGACGACGACCTTTTCAATCCTCCTCTTGCTCTTCTTTGCGACGGTCACGAAGCCGTCATCGTCCATACCCGACGATGTAGGCGGCACCTCTACGGACCGTTCCACCACAGGCTTAGGAATAGGCGCAACACCTTTGCCCTTCCCAGCTTTTCTCTTCCCTTGTTGCGATAACGACATTGGCTCTCCAGTAGAAGGTAGAACAGCAGATGCGTATGTCTTCTTTGCGTCCGCAGCCAAAGGCGGACGGATGCTCTTCGCCGGCAACAGCCGCTCCTCCAGTGCGTCCAGCCTTGCGTTGACCATATCGCCAACTTGCATCATGATGGACCTGGTCATCTCTTCCTGCACCAAAGCAGTAGGCTCTGGCGGAGGTGGCTTTGGTTGGCTTGTCAGCTTTTCCACCATCCCTTTGAGCTCCGCGAGTTGTTTGCGGAGCTCACTGATCTCCCCTCGCAGACAGGCATTCTCCTTTTGGAGTTTCGCGTTCTCCTCGGAATTGGTTCTGGCCGCAAGGGTTTCCGTAACCTCTTTGAGGCTGGCCGCCGCCTCTTTCAACGCCCGTACGAACGAGCCCTTCAAATTCTTTGATTTGGTGGCCACCTTTTCGATGGCAGCCACGCTCGCCATTGCCAACTTTTGCAGCCCATCTGCAGTATCCATATCTGGACTCGGTTGCTGACTCGCCGAAGGGTCTCTGTGTCTGTCCGCAGACGCAGACGATGACCAGCCAGACAATTCACTCGACGTGGACCGGGTCAGCCTCTTTAGCCGAAGCTCCTGAGACATTTCTTCCATCTCCTTTTCGACTTGCTGTTGCAGCGCCACCCTCTGCGTCTGCAGCCACTCGCGCTTCTCTTGCGACAAGCCGACATATTCGCCGGTCGTAGGAGGCCGGCCTCTCCCTCTCCTTGTGGGAATTTTCCCCGCAGAAGACGGTTCAGTGGCAGGACCTGCCTCTCTCTCCCTCGACTTTGACCTCGATCTTGACCGACTCCTTGTTTTTTCTGTTGGACGAACGCGCCTTCTCAATGCCTTGGTCGCACTTCCATCGTCCGACCAAGCTGTTGGGACGCTTAAATCCGACGCATCGGACAAGTCGTCCTCATCTAACCCCTCACTCCTCCTCTTATCTTTCCCCCCCGTTCCCCGAAAGTTTAATTTGAAGTATTCCATTTTGAATCCCACGAGTGGGGCCGATTTATATGACCACCCCCGGGTGACGCCCATTCCGGGGGCTAGGGTATATACTGTGGAGGTCCCCAGGTATCCACAGGTTTTTAGCGTGTTTTCTCACGGGTTTTGTATCGAGTTTTCCTTCTCTCACGGCCGGCCAATGAAGGCGAGCCGTCTTCGGACCGCACAGCCACGACGTACCCCCTTAGCACCGTGACGGGGGTCGTTGAGGTGCACTGTGCGGTTACCGGGGAGGGCGGCTGGTGCCGGTCCGCCCCCCAGGCCCCACCCGGCGACAGGGTTAGTGCCGCCGGGCACGCCACCACCTAGACTCCCTGCCCTCCGCAGAGGACAGGGAAACCACAATGCGCAAAAGCGCAGAAAACACAACGGAGGACGCAATAGCGCCCCCCAAGACCTCTCCGCGCAATAGCGCCAGGCACCCTACCCCTCCAAAAGAGAGAGGCAGGTGCATCCCCTCCCCCCCCGTCCGGGCCGGACCCTTTCGGCACTGCAGCCTCATCGGCCCCGACCCGGTACTGAGGGCGCCGCCGAAGCACCACCCTCAGGAGTGTTTATCGACTCTCCAGTCTAGATCCGCAGTGTTCAGTGCAAACGAGGCCACCTCGAGAAGGATGTGGACATGAAGTCCACGCACTGCGGTCTTGGGGTGGCAGGCTAAGGCTCCACTTAATGGGAGCTGTAAGCGCCTGTTGGTCCACCCCCTGTGGTGGGTCACCCACACCACTCGGCCCCAACCTAACCTAACCTAACCTAACCTAACCTAACCTAACCTAACCTAACCTAACCTAACCTAACCTAACCTAACCTAACCTAACCTAACCTAACCTAACCTAACCTAACCTAACCTAACCTAACCTAACCTAACCATCAGTCGGCTGCCAGCCGCCCTCGGGACCACACGCGTCCCAGTCCTCCCTGCGTCGCGCGCTTCGGGTCCCGCGTCAGCTGCGTCGCGAAGCGGCTTCCGCGTCAGCGCGTCGGCGTCACCGCGTCGGCGTCAGTGCGTCCGCGTCAGCGCTTCAGCGCTTCGGCGTCACCGCGTCGCGAAGCGCGCGTCCGCTTCGGCGTCAGTGCGTCGGTGCATCAGTGGAGCGGCGTCGGCGTCAGCGCTTCCGTGAAGCGGCGTCGGCGTCGGTGCGTCAGCGCGTCGCGAAGCGCGCGTCGGCGTCAGCGCTTCCGCGTCTGTGCGTCAGCGCGTCGCGAAGCGCGCGTCGGCGTCACCGCGTCGCGAAGCGCGCGTCGGCGTCACCGCGTCGCGAGGCGCGCGTCGGCGTCACCGCGTCGCGAAGCGCGCGTCGGCGTCACCGCGTCGCGAAGCGCGCGTCGGCGTCACCGCGTCGCGAGGCGCGCGTCGGTGACGAGCGCAAACCGGTGCTGCTTCCTGTGCTGCGCCGCCTCTGCTGATCGCGCCTGGCGCTGGCGTCCTGAAGACGCACCATCACTCTTCTTGGCTCCTCTTCGTCATCTCCGGCTGGAACATCCGGGCCTCCTGCGCCGCCCCCAGCGGAACAGCCGCTTGTGCGGGCTCTTGCATCCCTCCGCAGCGGTGTCGGGCTGCCTCTGACGCCTGAATTCGGGCGCCTCATCGTCATTCGACGCTGCTCACGCGCCTGAGCGCATTGACTGCGCATCAAACTCCTGCCCCCTTGGAGTCTCCTACGGATTGCGCGCTGCAGCGCGAACTCGAGCCGGGGTTTCGTGGCCGCAAGGGCCGCGACCGCTTCATCAGCAGCTGCAGCCTCTCGCATTGCTGCCCTCTTCTGCGACGCGCGTCGAGTGTTTGTGTCTCCGGTCACTGCAGTGTTCATCAGTGTTACGTGTCACTCGGTTACGTTAAGTGTTAGTGTAGGTCATAGTTCCTAGTGCAGTGTTGTGATAGCGAGGCGTTTCTGAGCGGCACCACTCACAATGAGCTCCGAGGCCGAAAGGCCCGGCGCACTGCCAGTCTCCAGCGGAGGGGATTCAGGTAAATCCTCTGATTTTCATCCAACCGCGTCCCTGCCCAGAACCCCGACCCGCGGTCCTAGGCCCGTTCCCGTTCGACACTTCACCTCCTCTCCTTTCCCTGAGTGTTTGTACGGAGATCATGAAGGTGATGACGAGGGGTATCTCATTGTCCCCAAGTCTGTCTTTTGTGAATCTGCCAAACTCAGTCGGGAGACCAAATCCCTGATAAATGAGGGTAAGAGCCTCACCAAAACCAACAAGGAGGCGGCTACCAGGCGCTGTGACCGCGTGCTGCACCTCATGACGGCTTACTACCCGCCTGCACCCACTGAAACTGAACCTGCCCCCCGTCCTGCCGCCGGCACAAGCGAACCTTCGCAGGAGGTTAACATGGCACAAATGTTCAAGCTCCTCTCTGAAATGCACAGCCACATCCAAGCCTGCACCAGTATCTCCCAGTCGACGAGTGCGGGCACTGCCTCCGCCTCCACTCGCACTTATGCCTCGGTGGTTTCCGACGACTCCCCCCAGGCCAAACGGCCTAAAACCTTTCCTCACAAGTCGACCTTGATCGTCTCCCCCCAGAGCAGCTCTGACTCCGCCTCCTCTGCCGACACACATGCAATATGGAAGAAGTCCATCTCCTTCCGCCACACCAACTTCGCTCCCTCTGGCGTCAGGTATGTGTCGGGCAACCGTATCGCCATAGACTTCGACAGTGCAATCCAGAGACAGGCTGCACTCGACAAAATCCAAGCTAGTGACCTCCCTATTCAGGCTCATGCCCCGCAGGATCTTAAACCCATGTTCGTACTCAAGGGGGTTCCGAAGGATATCCCCACGGATCAGCTGGCGGCAATCATCACCGACCAAAACGATGCCATCAGGGACAAAATTGTGGGCCCTGATGACATAACCTTTAAATATGTCAGAACAAATAGGAACCCGCGCCTCTGCAACGCCGTCTTCATGGCCACTCCGGCCGCCTGGAGGGCGGTCATGAGTGTTGTCAAGGTTAATCTCGAGCATCAGCGGGTCCATGCTGATATCTACGTCCCTCTCTTACAGTGCAGCAAATGCCTACATTTCGGCCACACTAAGAAAAGGTGCACCGGCAATGCGACGGTCTGTGCCCATTGCGCCTCTGAGGAGCATGAGCTCAAGGACTGTCCCACCAAGAGCGATCGCAACACCGCCAAGTGTTTCCACTGCTATAAGCGAGCTGACGCGCGAGGGGCCGCGAATGCTAACACTAATCTGCGTACTCACAACCACCGAGCCAACTCTGATGGATGCCCGGTGGTCCAACGCATGATTGATAATATTAGGTTCCGCACTGTGTATTGATCAATATCACACGTCTAACACTAATACCTTTGTCCCCTTCGCCTGTCTTCCTTCCCTTCCCCCCCCCCCCCCCCCCCCCCCATTTTCCTCATTCTCCTTATATTCTCAACCCCCCCCCACAACCACAAGCCCATCCACCATCCGCCCTATCGCTTTCTCCCAAATTTTCCAACAAAATATTCATTCGAATCATACAGAATCGATATAATCTCTTTCCCTCCTACGAGTGGACTGGTCGTGCGCAGGGGATCGCGAGCTATTTTGTTAGGGGTGGCAAACAGCCACCGTATTGTACAGTATGTGCCATGCACTGTTATTGTTATGTCTTTGTGATCGCGTACGGGGTGCGTTGCCCTTCACTATGTGACTCATCGATTTACAGCTCCATATTATTATATTGTATTTAAGGTACATTTTGTATTCTGTTCTATTTAAGGTACATTTTGTTCTGTTGTTCATATTGTGTTATTCTGTTGTGACGCTTCATTGTGTGACTGTTTTATTGTATTGTGCTTTATTGTGACGTGTTGTTTCCTTTATTTTTACATTGATTTTACTCTTCTTAACTGATCTCCTATGCTGACTGATCAAAAAAAAAAAAAAAAAAAAAAAAAAAAAAAAAAAAAAAAAAAAAAAAAAAAAAAAAAAAAAAAAAAAAAAAATTATAACACCTGTTGATTTGTTGATTAATCACTCCCCCTTTTCATCAACACATTGTGGGCGATGGGTCAATTTACTCTGCCAACCCTTGCAAATTTCTCAATTGTTTTCTTCCTGCTTCGCGGCGTCATGGCGTCGCGGCGTCGCTGCGACGCGGTGACGCGGTGAAGCGGTGAAGCGGTGACGCGGTGACGCGGTGACGCGCTGAAGCGGTGACGCGGTGAAGCGGTGACGCGGGGACGCGGCGTCATGGCGTCGGTGATTCGCGAAGCGCGCTTCGGCGACGCGGTGAAGCGCTGAAGCGATGACGCGGTGAAGCGGTGACGCGGTGAAGCGGTGACGCGGGGACGCGGCGTCATGGCGTCGGCGATTCGCGAAGCGCGCTTCGGCGACGCGGTGAAGCGCTGAAGCGATGACGCGGTGACGCGGTGAAGCGGTGACGCGGTGACGCGGCGTCGGGGCGTCAATGATTCGCGAGGCGCGCTTCGGCGTCGGCGCGTTGTTAGGCACGGGTCAACGACCCTTTCATTTCGTCATCACACTAAATTTAATGACTTGGGATTCTGGCGGAGTTGTTGATACCATCGCTCACACTGTCTTCTTCATACGCGAAATGTCTGCGTTTTAATTTATTTGATTTATATTTAACAAGTGCTCAAGATTTTCTCTAAAATATTGTATTTTCATTTCATTTACATGCTTCTTTTATTTTATTTGATTGTTTAACTTGATTGTTTTCTATTACATTGCCTCAGCCCAGTCTGATCTAATTCAATCTAATCACATGTTATGCCTAAATTTTAATGCTCCATCTTGTGTATCATCTTATCACTTCCATTGTATTATAATCATTGTATATACTTTTATTTTCACTTCTATTATTTACCAAATATTTTAAATCGATTAATTTTAAATTATTTTATTATTATATTTGTTTACTCTTGCTCTATGTTGAGCACCAGTTACTTCATTGCCAATGTACAACCATGCGATTGCTCTACTAATGTTAGTAACTAATTATCTTTAAGTTATTTTACTCTATGTTTAGCATCAATTGTCTCATTTCTGATGCATCACTTATGTGATTACCCTTGCTAATCTTAGCACCTAAGCTATTTTGAATTTTAATCCAATCTCTTGTTATGTCTTATCTTAGCAACTAAGTATTTTAATCTAATCCTATTTTAAGCTATTTAATTGTGACACTTGCTCTCTCTTTTGCTCTATGTATAGCACCGATTGTCTTATCTGTGATGTATAACTTATGCGATTGCCCTTGCTAATCTTAGTAATTAATTATGTTAGCTTATCAATTAACTTTAGACTAAATTCTATATTATCTTTCATTGTCTACCATTGTTCTATTATTACTTGTCTTGTCTTTTTTTGCATTGTATAACCTTTACTATAAGTAGCAATAGCTAGCCTTCTGCTAATTTATGTTTTGTCTATTTTTAACTTGTAACCTTTTGTATCGGGAGAGAGGGGATGTAGGCCAATAGCGTCCCCTCAATCCATGGTCAAAGCTTTAATAAAGTTCCAAAAAAAAAAAAAAAAAAAAAAAAAAAAAACCTAACCTAACCTAACCTAACCTAACCTAACCTAACCTAACCTAACCTTTTTTTTTTTTTTTTTTTGTTGACGCTGGGGAATGCATTACTGCATCCGCACACCTACCATGGGGGCGGTAGGTGGGGTATGTGGGGCTCCCCGGCCAGAACGGCCGGTATACCCACTAAACCCCAGCGGTGTTCCATCCGGCGCCTATGGCTACGGCCGCGAGAGCACTTTGGCATTCTTCACGCGACCGCAGCAGGCGATGCCCAGCTGTCGCCGGGCTCCTCCCGGAGCGGAGGCAGAGGGGTGGAGTGCCCCTGCCTCCCTTACATCACTGTTGCTGGCCGATGCGCAGGAACACGCACGCACTCGGCCCCGACGGGACCCTAATTGACAGCGGAGCGGTGCCCCCCATGGCACCGCCCCTAGGGCCCCTAGGTGGGGGGGAGGAGAGCTGCATAACGCCTCCTCCTGGCCCCGGCTCTCCGACGGCGGAGATCAGGCGCGTTTGCGTCTTGTTCGCGGACCCTCTCCGCCGCCTCCTTCTGCGATATGACCTCCTCGCAGAAGGATTGAACCGCCAGCCACGACCTCTCATCGCTCAACATGGCCTTGATTAAGGCCTGGAGCGAGAGGTCGGCCCCCACCGCTGCGACTAATTCGGCGCGCTCACTCGCCCACGCTGGACACTGTACGACCGTGTGGCACGCCGAGTCAACATCGCAGCTGCAATGGTGGCACTCGGGTGCTGACTCCCTCCTAGCAATGCAGTGCAGGTAGCTGCCGAAGCACCCATGTCCGGACAGCACCTGCACCAACCTGAACGTCAACACCCCCGTTTTGCGATCCGCCCATTCCCTAATTACTGGGCGGATGGCCTCGACGGTGCGACGGCCGGCCGTAGGATTGGCCAGCCGCTCTTCCCAACTATCGAATATCGACCGTCGAAGCTGGAGCTTTCGCCGGTTCACCTCACTGGGCAACGGGAGGAACCCCGTCTCTCTTATTTGCGCACGCCATTTAAATAATTCGACGTGCGCTCTTACCTCCAGTTCCCAGGGAGGCGAACCTGCAAGAACACAGGCCGCCTCATAAGAGATGGTACGGTATCCCCTTATGACACCGATGGCCATAGCTCTCTGCGCTTTGCGCAAAGGAGCACAGTTGCGCATGGCCACCGGCAATTCCCCCCATATTGGCGCACCATAAAGTGCAATAGACCGTACCACCCCCATATAGAGGCGGCGGCACCCCGCGCTAGGCCCCCCGTGACTGGGCATCAACCGTTTAAGGCCTGCCGACGCCCTCATTAGACGGGGGGCCAGTTGCGCGAAGTGCTCGCGAAAGCTCCAACGGGCATCGAGATACAGGCCCAAGTACCTCATATGGGGCCTGATCTCGATGCGAGTGCCACCAACGATGATGCTGGAGTTGGCAGGTGGCGCGTTCCGGGGCCCATGGAAACACAGGGCCTCCGACTTGCCGAGCGCCACCTCCAATCCAAGCATCTTTATGCGCATCACCACCTGAGCAACAGAGCAGGTGGCGAGGCGAATTGCCTCCCGGAAGGTCTCCCCTCGGGCCAAGACCAGTGTATCGTCTGCGTAACACGTTACGCTGGCCCCTGCGAGGAGAACCCCCCTCAGCACCCAGTCGTAGCCGACGTTCCAAAGCAGTGGGCCCAGGACTGACCCCTGGGGAACGCCGCACGACATACTCCACCGGTGCTGCCGCCCATTTCGTCCCATACAAATGATAGACCTCTCATCGAGGTAAGACCCGACTATCCGACGTAGGTAAGGGGGGACCCCATGATACTCTAGGGCCCCCTTAATGCAGGCCCAGGGGAGGGTGTTAAAGGCGTTCGCAATGTCTAGTGACACCGCCACGACCACCCCCCCCCGAGCTACGACCTCATCCGACAGGGCCTTTACGCGCGCGATAGCATCGATTGTAGAACGGCCCTGCCGGAAACCATACTGCACATCGGACAGGTCGGGGCCGACCCCGACGAGGTGCCGGACGAGACGGCCAGCGATGATTCTTTCAAACAATTTGCCGGCCTCGTCCAGGCACACAATGGGACGATAGGCGGAGGGAGAGTCCGCTGGGCGCCCATCTTTCCTCAAGAGAACGAGCCGCCCCGTCTTCCACAAGACCGGGAAGCGGCCCGATTCCAGACAGGCGTCCAGCAGACGCCGATATCTAACCCCCAATTCGCTGAGGGACGCAACCAAGACGCGGCCCGGAATGCCATCCGGGCCCGGAGCCTTCCTCCCGCGCCGGAGCTTGCGAGCAGCCTGCTCTATTTCCACCCCCAAGACCGGTTCGTAACCGGCCGCCGGGTCAGAACCGGCGACGCTAACCCCTCCACTTAATGGGCGGGAGGGGGGCATCATTCTTGGGGGGCGGAATTCGGCCCTGTTTGGAAACAGGGCCGTCACTACATTTTCAAGCGTCCGGGGCTCGAGACCCTCAGTAATCGGGGGCGCCCATGGTCGAAGTTTTTCCCTAACCATCTTATAAGGGCGCCCCCAGGGATCCCGTTCGAGGGTCTCTAGGAGTTCCTCACGGCTCCTCGTCTTGGCTTCGCTGATGGTGCGCTGCAGCTCCTTCTTCTTGGCCATGTAGGCAGCGTACAGTGCGCCTTCCTCGTCCGCGTCACGATTCCTCCGTCGACGGTATCTGGTGTACCGGCGGCGGACGATTACACATTCCTCTCTTAATTTCGCGATTTCGTCCGACCACCAGTACACCTGACGCCGCAGAGGTCGATTAGATTTGGCCCGGGGCATCGCCGCATCACAGATTTGCGACAGTGCGCCCCGAAACCATTCAGCCTCACGGTCGACCTCCACGGGCCCAGCCGAAGGATTCAGCCAGGCCTGGACGAGGCAGGCTACCATCAGCGCGTCCCTATTCATCTTACTGACCACCCAGCGGGGGAAAGATATCGGCACTCGACGATTGTGCCCTCCGGCGCGGCCATCTTGTGGCGTCAAGGGGGCGATGTCGAACCTAATGTACAGATGATCCGACAACGTTTCTACCCCCTCGAGAACCGTCCAGGAGTGGACGCGGTGCGCAAGGGCAGGGGTTGCAAACGAGACGTCCACAACAGACCCCCCCTGCCTGCGCACACAAGTATTGGCAGACCCACGATTTAAAACGAGCAGGTCGGCCGACGACGTCCACTCCTCCAGAGCTTCTCCTCTCACGTCGGTTACGGGGGACCCCCAGCAGCGCGATTTGGCGTTGAGGTCCCCCAACAACAGAAACTGGCGGGGTCGATTACAGGCAACGAAGGCCTCGAGCCCCGCCAGGAAATCCTCAAAATCGGAGAAGCTCCGGTTTGGGGAGAAGTATACACCTAGCACAACAACATCTCCCCAAAGGACCGCCACATAGCCGCGACCCCTGCCGGCAAGTACAGGGGCCGGATAAACTCCGCCGGAGAACACAATGACGACCGAACCGTCGGTGTCCCCCCACCAGTTGGAATTCGGGGGGACGAAGTACGGCTCGGCCGCGACTATAATGTCGATGGACCACTCCGCCATGCTCTGCATAAGCAGGTCCTGGGCACGGGCGGAGTGGTTCACATTCGTTTGTAGGAGGCGATAGGACATTAAGTTACGCAGCGTCCATCGCCTCCTCTTCCCTGCGCGCAGGGGCAGCTGGGGCAGCAGGGGCAGGGGCAGCCTGGGTCTTGGCGGCGGCCTTAGTTTTGCCCTTCTTTGCCCTGGCACCTTCACAGGCCTTGCTCCCCGCTCTATGCGAGGCCGGTTTTCCGATGGCCTCGCATAACGTGCAGTGGGGGGAGCTAGAGCAGTCCGCGGCCTTGTGGCCGGGCTGACCGCAGCGGAAGCAGTGGTTGCTGCGGTCTACCTCGGATTCACACTGTTGCCTGACGTGTCCATGGGCCAGGCAACGGTAGCACTTGAGCGGCTTCTGGTCTAACAACCGG
Organism: Zeuzera pyrina; assembly: GCA_907165235.1. Lineage (NCBI taxonomy): Eukaryota > Metazoa > Arthropoda > Insecta > Lepidoptera > Cossidae > Zeuzera > Zeuzera pyrina. The sequence continues at coordinate 26,176,910 of OU015624.1, read as the reverse complement.
ACTTGCGCCGACGTCCAGCCGACCAGGAGCCGCCCCCCGACAACTTTCTTGGCCGCCGCCACAGGGCAGCGGACCCAGACAACCCCTAACCCAGACGGCGTTCTCTTTATCTCGCCGACTTTTACCTCGGCGACCGAGCACTGGCCGACCTTCACAACCGCAGCCCCAACTTCCTCTGGGGTAATTGAATCGTCGAGGCCCGAGATCCTTAACTCGACAGACTTCACAGGTCTGGAGACTTTAGCAACCTCTGGTCCCAGAGCTTGTTGGAGCTTCTCGGCCAGTGCATCGGCCTTAGGAGCGCTCGTAGCTCCGGGGATCTCGAAAACTGCAGCCCCTGTGGCAGCAAGCCTAAAGCGCATGGCGGCGATGCCGAGGTCATCCAAAACTATCTTCTTCCTGGCCTCACCAATCGCCGCCCCATATGTAATACCTTTTGCCACCGCCTCGGGCGAGAGGGTGACTACCACAGCTGACGAACGAGGAGGACGCAGAACCGCTTTCTTCTTCCCCTCTTTCAACCCTTCTTTGCTGGCCCCCTTGCCCGACAGCTGTTGCGCTGCCATAGAAGAGTTGCCACCTTGGCCACCAGAATTAGGCTTACGCCCCCTCCGCACAACCGTTGACCACGGCTCCTCCATACTCTCAGGAGCCGGCGGGAGCGGGCGCGGTTGAGGCTGCGATTGCCCGTTACCCCCATTGTTGCCCTTCTTTCCCTTCTTCTTCCTCTGCCTTTTTGGATTTTTGCCCTCTGCCACACCTGCCGCAACGGGTTTGGCCGCTGTAGAATCAAGGGGGGAGGGAGGAGATGTCAAGGAGGAGGAAGGGCGAGGTGCCGCTACCGAGGACTTCACCAATTTCCCCGAGACCTGCTTCGACCCGTCAATCGCGACAGCAGGAAGTTGAGGGTAATCTTCCCTAGAGAGCTCCATGCGATCCTGTGGCGGGAGTGCCCTACGGTCTGAAGCCAGCGGGGGCCTCAGACGAGTCTCAGGCAGGAGGCGGTCTTGGATTGCCTCTAGCCTGGCATTAAGCATTGTCCCCACCTCCCGCATAATCGACTGCGCCAGATCTTGAGGTATAGTCGACGCCGATGCTGGGGGTGGGGTAAGCTCAAGATGATTCGCAAGCCTAGTCAGCCTTTCAGTCAGGATCGCCATGTCCTGCCTGAGATCCGCAACCTGTTTCTGCAGCTTGGCATTCTCTAGCTGCAGTCGCCGCGTCTCGTCACTGCACGTTCTACTTAGGAGACCCTTTGCCGCCATGTCTATCTGAGCTAGCGCATCAGTGAGCTTTTTCTTAAAGTCCCCTTTGAGGTTTTTGCTCTTTTTATTTACCTCCTGGATGGAGCCCATGCCATTCCGGATCAGAGCATGAAGGTCATCAGCTGATTCCTCAAACTCAACTGAGTCTTCGTCATAATCCCCGATGGGATGAGTAGGAGCAGGCTGCTTCATGAAGGCCTCCCGCGCGGCCCGCTGGTGAGATCTCAGGTTCCTGTCAGACGGGAGAACATCTTCCTCCATTGCTTCAACCTCAAGGTCCCTAGCCTCATCATGAGCCAACTGCTTCTTGGCCTGCGCCAAGCCCACATATCTTCCCGTCGAGGACTTCCCAGACCTCCTCTCCTTCCTAGATACTTGAGCGGTCTTCTTCGTCGGCACTTCAGTGTCACTGCCAGATGACTCTTGGCCTCCCCGAACGAAGAAGGAGCCCTTTGACGAGGTCATCAAAACTGACGGCGACCCGCTCCTGGATCTCGACCTTTTACGGTCATTACCAAACTTAATTTTAAGATTCTTCCGCTCAGCAGACCTCCCTGAATCTTTACTGCATCCTTCCACCGCCGAAGAAATGGACTCCGGGCTAGCGTCTCGGGAGCTCAAGATTTTAGACTCCCGCGGCCCCTTCTCCGACGACGACTCTCCACCCGATCGTGAGTGAACGGTCTTCATCGACAGTGTCGAGCTCGCGCTCGACGACTCCGCCTCCTTCTCATTCTCCTCACTACTTCGATTCCCCCCCTTCCCCGTAAAGTTTGTTTTAGTTACATTTTCCATATCAAATCCCACGAGTGGGGCCGATTTATATGACCACCCCCGGGTGACGCCCATTCCGGGGGCTAGGGTATATACTGTGGAGGTCCCCAGGTATCCACAGGTTTTTAGCGTGTTTTCTCACGGGTTTGTTTCAAGTTTTCCTTCTCTTAGGCCGGCCAATTAAGGCAGGCCATTCGTCGGTCCGCGCAGCCACGACGTACCCCCTTAGCACCGTGACGGGGGTCGTTGAAGCGACTGCGCGGGGTCCCGGGGAGGGCGGCTGGTGCCGGTCCGCCCCCCAGACGCCACCCGGCGACAGGGTTAGTGCCGCCGGGCGCGTCTACACCAAACTCCATGCCCTTCACGAAGGGCAAGGATTGACAAAGGCGCAAAAGCGCCAACAACCAACTGAGCGCAAAAGCGCGAAAACACAAGGGGGCGCAATAGCGCCCTCCACCTCACCGCTCAATAAAGCTAAAAATACTCTGTCCCCCCAAAAAGAGGGACAGGTGCGACGCCAAAAATTGGCAAACCACGATACCCCTCTGGAAGCAGAGGGGCAGGTGTTTGTTCCCCCTTCCCCGTCCGGGCCGGGCCCTTTCGGCACTGCAGCCTCATCGGCCCCGACCCGGTACTGAGGGCGCCGCCGAAGCACCACCCTCAGGAGTGTTTATCGACTCTCCAGTCTAGATCCGCAGTGTTCAGTGCAAACGAGGCCACCTCGAGAAGGATGTGGACATGAAGTCCACGCACTGCGGTCTTGGGGTGGCAGGCTAAGGCTCCACTTAATGGGAGCTGTAAGCGCCTGTTGGTCCACCCCCTGTGGCGGGTCACCCCCACCACTCGGCCCCACCTAACCTAACCTAACCTAACCTAACCTAACCTAACCTAACCTAACCTAACCTAACCTAACCTAACCTAACCTTTTCGAGTGAGTGGTTTCAAAGTTATACGGAAATTAGGAGAAACACGTGCGTGGAATTCCTAAATTAGGACATATTAGGAGAAGGAAAAAGTGTCGAAAGGTGCGCTAAACAGCCACAAAACTAAGGTTAAAATCCGAATTAAAATTGCACAAGTGGTTTAGGAGATATTGAAGAAATAGTAAGAAATAGTGGAAAGCACGTGGTGCTAGTTAGTGAATGGTGGTATTTAGGAAGTGGGAAAAGTGGTGAGGTGCTGAAGTGAACAGAGAAGAGGAAATTAAGACCTTCAGCGTTAAAATAGCGCTGAGGGATTAGCAGGAAACCGCTTTTTACGGTTCACGCCGAGCAACATAAAGTTGCATCATCGCTGACGCTGCCGGGAGATCATCGGATTAAGAGCAAAGTATTGGAAAAGAAGAAGGATAGATATAACAGTAAGCCCAAAAAATTGTAAATAGATTGTATAGTTAGAAGACGAGATATAGGGAAAACAAAGTTATAAGGTGCGGTTAATTTTGAGGTTATTTTTTTAAAATCATAAAAAATATAGTAAATAGCAAAAATTTTAATAAGTAAGAATTGGTAAAATCATTTTTAGAGGAAATAGGACAATAGTATATAATTGGAACTTCAATAACTAAAGTAATTAGATTAGCAAAATTTAGTTTCAAATTACGTAAAATCGAATTAAAGTTTTCATTGTATTGTTTACATAATTTGGAGGTTAATATCACAGGAACCGGATACGCTAGCAATTTGATTTAAGAGACATATTAAAGCCAATATATTTGGCTTTCCGCCCTATAAGTTTGGATCCCCTAGCCGTCATATAACAGATAATATAGAGTAAAAAGTAAAATAGGAGAAATAATGTAAAAAAATATTAATATTTTAAATAAGTTAGAAGTGATCAGACTTGACCATTGGCGTCCTTATTCTGGAGTCTGAATAATATATATATGGAAGTAGTATAAAAATTGAGAATAAATATAATTAGCAGTAAATAACTAAATTGGAATCAGACAAACACATACATTATATAAAAATAGTATTCAAAAATTTTTTTTTTTTAAAATAAAAACTTTCATAGAAAATTGGAATAAAGTATCGGAGAATACTGCTACAGAATAAGGCGCTTGGAATGCAGTATTAACTGTAGTATTAACTGTTAACTTCATAGCTGAAGTAATCAAATTAAAACTTCCCCCGGATCTTCTCCCGAAGATTACCAGGGGGTCTTATATTTTTTAAAATTGTTTAAAATTAAGTTTTTCCCCCTGTGATCTCCCCCCGGTTTGGCCAAAATATCTTGACCTGCGGACTGGAATACTGGCGAGGCCGAGAGAGGCCTAACGCCTGGTTACCCGATTGTGTCGGCCGAAGGGAGGTTATTCAGTGGAAAAGAGAAGCATTTTACTCGGTGTGTTATTAGCTGATAGTACAAGTAGCATTGGGTTGACCAACTGCGTCGGCCGAGAGGGGATACATTTTGTTAAAAATTATTCAGTTGGAAATTGGGACGTGACGGGACATTTTTAGAGTCACATAGGGTTGTAAAACGTATTGACCGACCTGACCTACTTAGTCGGTCAGTATAAAATAAATATAATTGTACATGCGGAGGTGGCAGGGGTAGCGGGGAGATTGAGGGGAACGCTGGTGGGGTTGACCGACTAGACCGACTTGGTTCGTAAGCTAGGGAACTGCCGGGAATAGGTGGGTACTTGCTCGGGACCATCGGTGGGAATATTGGAGATCGTAGGAGAGGTGACTGACCTGACCGACTTGACCGACTTCGTCGGTGAACATAACCGGAGGGTGTTTCGGACCCCTTGGATTGGTTTCTTGACCTTGTGCCCTTCCTACTGGTATTGTGCCCCCACTGGGGCCAACGCCCCCCGGGTCCTAAACGCCCCCTTGGGTCCCAGTGCCCCAAGGACCTAAGGCCGTTGAGGCCCCAAGGCCCTCAAGGCCCCCAAGGCCCCAAGGCCCCCTTTTAGGCCCCCTTTTGACTCCCAGCGCCCCCTTTTAGGCTCCTTTTGAATTACAACGCCCCCTTTTACGCCCCCTTTTGGCTTCCAACGCCCCCTTTTTGCCCCGACACCCCCTTCTAAGGTCCCCATAGGTACCAAGGGAGTGGTATCTTTTTTACGGGCAGAGCAGTCTGAGACGATATTAGGATAAGGACAACCACAGGCAATCTACACCTGTGTATTAGAATTAAAATTATACTATAATTATAAGATAATTGTAAGATATTGTATATTAAATTGTGACTTTATTTGCCCAGTTTATTGACTGGGTGAATTAGAATTAGGTTTTGCAATTATTGACGAGTTCCCCTACCGAAGTCAAAATGTTCGGTTTTCGCACACCGGCGAAAGGTACAGGAGACCGTAGTATGGAGAGTTCTCCGCGGAAGGTCGATGGGAGCCCAGGGGAGGAGGTACCCTCGGCTGAGGCAATGAATAAGACAGTCACGGTGCGTAGGAGCATTGGTGAAATAGAGGCAAGAATGAAATCACCCCCCGGTGTCAGTAAGACAGCGGGAGCTGATAAGCATGGAACAGAGAAAGTGAAATTGAAGATGAAGTTTCCCATGGAAACAAAAGTGGGAACTATGAAAGGGAAGAATGAAGGAGCAAGAATGGTAGAAAAAGGAGTGGACAAAAGGGGAGGTATGAATGAAGAGGGTAGTGTGAGTGTCTCACCGGTAGCGGAACCTAAGTACGCAAACAGGATGGTCGAGGCCAAAGCGTGCCTTATGAAGGCCAAGTTACAGTTAAACAACAGCAGGAATCTTAAAAGTGACATCAAAGCAGATGTCACTACAGCTGTTGAAAGGTTGTACGCTCTGGTGAGAGAAGCGGAAGAGGATAGGAAGAAAAGGTCAAGTGATAGTAAGAGGGAGAGTGAAAGAGAAGAGGTAAGAAAGGAGGAAAGGAAAGAGAAAGAAGGGAATAGTAGAGAGACGGAAATAGTGAAGAAAATTGAAGAGCATGTAAGAATGCTGGAGGAGACAAAAGCCGAAATGGCAAGACTGACGGAGACGATAAAAGGGACATATGCCAGCGTGGTCGCTGGTCCATCGAAAAGACAGCAGCAGGAAAGTGCAGCCCTGTTTTCGGTCGTAGTCTCCTCCAAGAATGAAATGGATACAGGGGAAAAAGTATTTGAGGATATAAGAAAGGTAGTAAATGCGAGGGAAGAGGGGGTCAGGATAGATAGGATAAGAAAGGCGAAAGATCGAAAGGTGATTGTGGGATGCAGTACAAGAGAGGAACTAAATAAGGTTAAAAAAAGGATAGGCGAGGCAGGGGGAGCACTGAATATGGAGGACGTACAAAATAAGGATCCTATGATCATCTTATACGGGGTCCTACAGAGCAATTCCGACGAAGACGTCATTAAGGCACTTCGTAAACAAAACGGCCACCTATTAGAAGGTATTTCAAAACAGGAAGACAGGATAGAAACCAAGTTTAGGAAAAAGGCGCGCAACCCTTTGACTTGTCATGTGGTGCTCAAGGTCTCTCCGTCAATTTGGACTCGCCTGGTTGAGGCAACAACTGTCCATATTGACATACAAAAAATTAGGGTTGCGGACCAATCACCGTTGATACAGTGCTCTCGCTGCCTTGGCTATGGGCATGGGAGGAGGTTTTGTAAGGAGAAGAATGAAGTATGTAGCCACTGTGGAGGGTCGCACATGAGGGCGGACTGCACGGACTGGAAGTCTGGAATATATCCAAATTGCATAAACTGCCAGAAGGCAAAAATGGATAGGACGGAGCATAACGCCTTTAGTTCAGACTGTCCGGTCCGCAGGAAGTGGGACGCCCTGGCGAGGTCCACGGTGGCGTACTGCTAAGGATGGAAAGGGGTGTGATAGGAATGAAAATGAAAGGAATGAAGGTATGAGAGGTTATCGAGTGATTCAGGCAAACCTGCAGCGTGGCGAGCTGGCCACGGCCGAATTGATTATAGAGGCCCAAAAGCAAAAGATGGCGTTCGCCATGGTGCAGGAGCCTTATATTGGAAGGGTCGGTAGAGTCAGGGCCTATCCCGGGGTAAGGATCATCCAAGAGGAGCAAGGTGGTGATGCGGCAGTTAAGGCTGCAATACTGGTATTAGACCAGACGCTGGATGTCACCCGGTATCCCGCGCTTACGACCCCTAACTTCGCAGTGGCGAAACTGAGGACCGGGGCGTGGGAGATCGGAGTGGTATCTATTTACTTGGAGGGGGATGGGCCCATTGACCTACAGACAGAATGGATGGAGAAAGTGGTGAAAGAGATTGGTGTGAAAAAGGTGATAATGGGAGGTGATGTAAACGCATGGAGTATATGGTGGGGAAGTAGAAGAACGAATGAAAGAGGAAAATACTTAGAGGGAGTTTTGGATGAGTTAGGAATGTTTGTACTGAATCGGGGAGAGGAGCCGACTTTTGATGTCATTAGGGGTAGCAGAAGGTTTTCCAGCTGCGTAGATGTGACAGTGTGTTCGGCCGACATGCTCTGTCGAATCGTTAATTGGAGAGTGGATGAGACGATAACATGTTCGGACCACCGGGCAATCCTTTTTGAGATTAATATTAAGGAAAGCAAGGGAATAGATATAAAGAGGACCACTAGGGTCTATAACACCAAAAACGCTAGGTGGGATCAATTCAAAGGAAAGCTCAAACAGGAATGGGTAAATAAAGGATTAGGAAAGGAAAGAATAGATGGAATTGATTGTAGCGAGGAGCTCGAGGAAGTGACGAGGAGTCTTATAGAGACAATAAAATTGGTGTGTGATGGTAATATAAAGAAAATAGGAGATAGGAAACAGAAGGGATTGCCCTGGTGGGACGAGCGTTTGGAAAGAATGAAGAAGAATGTAATGAGGATGAAAAGAAGGATTAAGAATGCGGCACCGGTTCGCAGAGCGTGGGTGGTCGAACAATATATGGAAGTGAAGAATGAATATATGAGTGAAGCTAGGAAGGCGAAAATCGCTAGCTGGAAAAACTTTTGCGAAAAGCAGGACAGGGAATCGATGTGGGATGGTATATACAGGGTCATTGGCAGGACTGCGGATAGAGGGGAGGATCTCCCCCTAATCAAGAACAATAGGGCCCTGACGGCTGGGGAGTCCGCTGAACTACTGGCCGAGACATTTTACCCCGACGACAGGAGGGAGGAGGATGATGCGGAGCACAAAAAGATAAGAGAGGCTTCGCGGAAAATAAACGAGGGGAAGCATGGTGAACCATGCGACCCGCCGTTTACGATGGTTGAGCTTAAGTGCTCCGCATCGAGCTTTAATTGTAAAAAGGCACCAGGGGGTGATGGCCTTACACTCGATATCTGCAGGGCTGCCATAGACCTTGATCCCCGTCTATTCCTTGCCCTGTTCAATAAGTGTCTGGAGTTGGCTCACTTCCCGATAGTGTGGAAGGAGGCAATAGTGATTGTGTTAAGGAAGGCAGGCAGGGAAAACTATCAGGATCCCAAGTCGTATAGGCCGATTGGGCTCCTGCCGATATTGGGGAAGATATTTGAGAAGATGCTGATTGCAAGGATAAGGTGGCATGTCCAACCAGGGCTCAGCCGGAACCAGTTTGGGTTTACGCCGCAGCGCGGCACCGAGGACTCCCTCTATGTCATGATGAGGTACATCAAGGAAGGCATCAAGAGCAAAAAAATAATAGTGATGGTATCCTTGGACATAGAGGGGGCCTTCGATGGCGCGTGGTGGCCTGCCATTAAATGCAGGCTGGCAGAGAGCGGATGCCCGGTGAATCTGAGACGCCTGGTGGACAGCTACCTTGCTGAAAGGAAAGTACGATTAAGGTATGCCGGAGTTGAATGTGAGAGAGTGACAACTAAGGGATGTGTGCAAGGATCTATAGGGGGCCCGACGCTGTGGAATGTGTTGTTGGACCCCCTATTGAAAGAACTTGAGGGGAGGGGAGAGTACTGCCAAGCTTTTGCTGACGACGTGGTCCTTCTTTTCTCCGGCGACAGCACCACTGAGGTCCAGAGAAGGGCCAATGCCACCCTCGGGCATGTCTGGGGCTGGGGAGTCAAAAATAAGCTAAAGTTCGCACCGCACAAAACTAAAGCGATGGTGATAACCAACAGACTTAAGTTTGACAAACCAGTCTTGGACATGGGCGGGGAGGGCATTGAGCTCTCTCAGGAAATTAAGATCTTGGGCCTCACAATCGATAACAAACTGACGTACAACACCCATGTCAGCAATGTGTGCCGAAAGGCCACAAGTTTTTATAAACAATTAGTGAGGGCCGCCAGGGCCCGGTGGGGGCTGGAGCCGGAGATTATAAGGACCTTGTATGTGGCGGTAGTCGAACCAACCATTATGTATGCGGCGAGTGTATGGGTGGATGCGGTAGATAAGAAGTATGTGAAGAGACAGCTGGACGTGGTGCAGAGGGTTTTCCTACAAAAGATGATCAAAGCGTATAGAACGGTCTCCCTGAACTCGGCCCTGCTGCTGTCTGGGATTGTCCCCCTTGACCTTAGGATCCGCGAAGCGGCTCTGTTGTATGAGGTCAGGAAGGGGTATTCTCGGGCGGTGGTGGGGGACCGGGAGATGGAGAGACCGATAGACTTACTTGAGGCGCCACATCCGGCGCTGAGGATGGCGTTGGAGTTTGAGTGCCTGGAGGATGGGGCGGCCGCTCTCCGGGAGAAGCAAAGGCTTGCCATCTATACAGATGGCAGCAAAATCGAGGGGAAGGTCGGCGCGGCGCTGTCCGTATGGGACGGCGACGCGGAGACCGGAACCAAGAAGCTTAAACTGGGGAGCTGCTGCACCGTTTTTCAGGCGGAACTACTGGCGCTGGCCGAGGCGGCGGATTGGGCGCACAAGAGCGCGGAACCCCGATGCGCTGTGTTCAGTGACTCTCGATCGGCTCTGGAAGCGGTTGTGAGTGGGAGTTCCCTTCACCCGCTCGTGGCCAGGACCAGGAACAGGATTGCCGAAATAATAAGGAATGGTATCGAGTTTCAACTGTTCTGGGTCAAGGCTCACGTGGGGGTGAGGGGTAACGAAAGAGCGGATGAATTAGCAAAAGAGGCAGCATTGAAAGTTAAAACAAAGCCGATATATGAAAGTTGTCCGGTATCGTATGTGAAGAGGGAAATAAGGTTAAGCAGCATTGAAAGGTGGAATGAAAGATACGTGAATGAGGATGTAGCGAAAGTTACCAAAGTGTTCTTCCCCAATGCGGTAGCAGCCTACTCGATAATAAGGAAGGTGCGACCGGATTATATCCTGACCCAGGTGTTGACTGGGCACGGCGGGTTCTTGGAGTACCTACATCGGTTTGGGCGCAAAGAGAGCCCGGCGTGCCCATGTGATGGACAGACGAGTGAAAGCATTCTGCACATAATAGCAGAGTGCCCGATATTCGAGAAAAGAAGGATGGAGGTCGAGTTCCTGATCGACGCAAAAATAGAGGTGTCAAATATTAAAAATATAGTCGAAGACAAGCTTAAGAGGGGGAGATTCCTCAACTACTGCAAAACTGTAGCAAATAAGGTAATAGATAAAAATAAATAGTATGTATAGCAATAAGATGATATTATTAGTTTATACATATAGAACTAAATAGGAATAGAAAACATAAAATATGTAAGTACTACAAAAAGATAAATAAGAATAGTATTAAGAGCATACGTGATATATAGTAATATATATACTTGAGTATGTGAATAAATGTAAATAATATAAGTATAATAAGTAGTAGTTAAGTAAGAAGAATAAAGTATATAAATTAGGACTGTTAATAAGTTGGTTGTGGGGGAGGGATTTTCTGTCTAAGATGTTAGTATAAATAAGCGATGATCGATCGGAACATATGTAATAGATGATAAAATTAGATGGTAAGATAAAATTAGTTGTTAGTATAGTTAGATAATAGTTAAGATAAAATTGTAAATTGATAATGTTGTATAAAACTGATGTTGTTTATTTTTTAATAAAGAAATAAAGATGGAAAACTAAAAACCTGATAACACACTTTTGGCAAGGAATGAAAGAAGGAAGGATAGGTGTGACGTATGAGTACGGAAGGCTCAGATGGAAGATGGAAATGGAATGAGAGCATCAAAATTAAATAACCGGACAAATAAAGTCCTTGAATTACACATGTCAGGGAAACGAGAAAAAAAAAAAATAAAAAAAAAAAAAAAAAAAAAAACCTAACCTAACCTAACCTAACCTAACCTAACCTAACCAGTCTCAGACGATCGCTTGACGTGTAAACAGCGCTAAAAAGTTGCTCCGCGCGCGAAAAATCAGCAAAAATAGTAAATAAAGTGTTAAAGTGAAGTGCAATACGTCAAAAGAAGCGCCTAGTAACGTACTACGCGATAGTGAAAAAATTTTTAAAATAACTTAATAAATAAAAAAGTTATTAGCAAAAAACCTCCTAGGAGAACAAAAAAGTGCGTGCGCCGCTCGATTTTGAGCGGCGACCTATAAATTTGAAAGTGCAGAAAGGAGTGTTATACAGCCCCCCATCCTACCCTAAAGTACCGGATTTTTCCCGGTTCCCCTCGCTGAGATACAAGCGTTTTAGTGGTCGGCAGTGACAAAAGCGCCTAATTAGGAGTGTCTAGGAAGTGGGAAACAAGTGGAAAAAGTGTGTAAAGTAGTGCAAAAACCAACCCAAAAAGGTTGGAAAAAATCCGGACAGTGGTTTAGGAGAAAACTAAGATTTAGTGAAACCACGTGTTTCCAACTCCTAAATTAGGAGTAGTAGGGAAGTGGTTTTTGGAAGGGATTTGGGAGAGGAGCTATAGAGTGAGCTGAAATCGCCAGCGCTGCAAAAAGGCTGGTGGATCAGCCGGGAAACCGTAATATACGGTTTTTTCCGGCCCATCCGGACTTTGGCGGCGCAGGGAGCAGCCGGGAGTGCATCAACCCAGTACAAAAAATTAAGGAGAGCAAGAATCATCATTTAGCAGTAAGTCTGTAAAAAATTTGTGAACCTAGGTCTAAGAAAAGAGGAGTTATAAGGATTTGTGTCTGCCGACACCCAAAAGTGTTGCGGGTATTTATAAAATTTTATTTGGAAATCTTGGGAAATATTAAAAATTTTGAAAATCGGAAGTCGGAAATATCATTTTTGAATATACAGAACTAAATTGGCAATTAAAGAAATACAAAATTCCTAAAAATTAAAGTTTAAAATTGTAAAATCAGATTACGTAAAACTACTAAAGTAGTTTTAATCACACTGTTTACGTTTTTTAGAAATTAATTATATAAAAACTAATTATCGGAAAACCGCTACACAAGAGACAGTCGGAAGGACATATATCCAGCTCCCTGGTGAAAAATTTTGAGACCTTGGGGTCAAACAGTTTTGTACATACAACAGCATATATAAAATTAGGAAAATTGTGCAACTTTATGTTAAGTTTGTCGGGGTTGGTTGCGTCAGCCGCAGACCTATTCTGTCACGGGGTATAGTAATATTGTCTATCGCCCAAGGTAACCGCAGAAAATAGGAACGTGGGATAAAACCAATAGGTTACGATACCGGGAAGCTCTAGGGCATACCCTGGAATAAATCCTGTTTAAAAATTTTAAAACAAAATTTGGTTGAAGTACTATAAACATAAGAGGAAAAACATCGGGAATAGTAAATAGAATCAGGCGCCTGACCCACAGGTATTCACCAGGTATTCACGAAAAATTAAGACAAGGACAGAGAGATAGTGCTAGTTGCTGTCAGTCGGTGACAGGGGTGACAGCGTCACTGTGGACAGCTGTCATAGGGCTGTCAGTAGCTGTCACTGTCGAAGTCAAAGTGACATTTGACTTTCGACAAGGGTGAGTCGGGGTCAAGGGCGAGTCGGATTGGTTTTTATATTTTTTATTTATATTTTTTAATTTAGTTTTTTAAATTAGTTTTTTAAATAGGATAGATAATTGTCATTGTCAGTGTCAGTGGGTGGGTGACGGAGTCATATTGACAGCTGTCAGAAGCTGTCGTCTGATGTCACTGCTACTGTCAAGTGTGACTGAAGATTGACAAGAGTGGATTCAGTCAAGGGCGAGTCGGGGTCAAGGGCGAGTCGACCAGAATAAAAAATTATAATTGATTAAATTAAATAATTTAAAAAAGTGACAAGGGCGAGTCTAGGCAAAGCGTGAGCTGGACTTGGAATAATTATAATTATTATTTATTTTATTTATTATAGAAAAATTTTTGGAGTGATAGGAAATTTTTGATAGGGCGATAAGGTGGGGTCTAGTATACATAGATTATAGGTATAAGTGTTTTTACGGTATACAATTTTGCTGAATTTTAATTAATTTTTTATTGTAGGTATAAAATTCAACAGGGATACCATTTACATATCCAAAAATTTTTTAATGTATTATCGTATAAAGTAGGCTAAGGAGAACCCATACCCCCCCTTCCCCCCCCGGAAATTCCTAAAATCTGGGAAAAAATCTCCCAAAAAGCCGGGTTAGGAGAGGCTTTGGGAGGTGTGAGTGGGTGGATTAGGTAGTACGTAGGAAGGGCTATCCTTCCCCCCCTTTCCCCCCCCTCCCCCCCTGCCTCACCCCCGCGGTGGTCCCCCCTCCCCCCCTAGGTTTCGTGGGGAGCACTTTTTGCCCCCCTCCCCCCCCCCCCCCCCCAAATTTTTGTGGGAAGCATTTTTGCCCCCCCCCAATTTCTTTCCCCCCAAGTTAAGTGGTGGGCTGAGCGGCTGGCGGGGCTGACCTCGACATAGTCTGGGACTATAGCTTTAAGGACTGGTACACTGAACAGTTGGCCTTTTACACCGCTGTCCAGTGTACTTAGGTAGTTAGGTTAGGATTATTTATTGATTTTTTTTGACATTTATTAATTATTTAATTTATTTAATTGTGTTGTGTTGTGGGCCCATCGTGTTTATTGACCGATTGGCATAGTTATAATTAGTAGTATTGATTCCACTGTGTCTGTTGACCAGTGGAATTAGTTGTAAGGATTTTATTGTGATTACTGACAAATCGTTGTGTATGTCCGACGCCTATCTTGTTTTTTAACAGATAGGCATAGTTGAGTAGTATTGACGTCCACTGTGTCTGTTGACCAGTGGACTTAGATATAAAATTATTGATTTATTATTATTTTGTATTAATTATTATTTTATTGTGTTTATTGACAAATTGAAGCGTTCCGAGTTTATTGACCGGGACGCTTAGAAGTAGATTTTATAATCAGACACATTCCCCCTAAGAAGGATGTTTGGGTACCGCACGCCGGCTAAAACGATGCCTAAAGAGGGAAAGGATGATTCGTCTGAGAAGATGAATGACAGAGAGGATAGAATGAGAGAAGATAGTGTGGAAGTTGAAGGAGATGACATAAACAATGACAACATGAATAAAACTAGGACAGTGAGGAGAAGTATCGGGGAGTTTGAGGCTAAAGGGAGGACGCCACCGATAATGACAAAGAAAGTAGAGGCGGAAAAGGTGAAACTGAAAATGAAATTCCCTGTAGAGATGAAATCGGGACAAGGTAGAGGGAAGAATGGAAACGAGGGACGAGTGGAAGCGGAAGGAAGCAGTAAAGGAGTGAATGATGAAGGACACAAGGGAAAAGTAAATGTGGAAAGCCTTGGTGTCAGGAGCCGGACAGCAGAGGCAAAAAGCTGGCTGATGAAGGCGAAGTTGCAGCTGAATAACAGCCGCAACTTAAAAACTGACATCAAGGCTGATGTATTGAGTGCGATAGAGAGATTATATGAACTGGTTAAAGAAGCGGAAGAAGAAAGAAAGAAAAGCAAGAATGGAAGAAATGAAACAGAAGCAAAAGGAGAATTAATGGAAGATAAGGGAAAGCAAGCTGACCAAAGTGAAGAGATGAAGAAACAATGGAATGAATGTATGAAGGTTATGGAAGAAAACAATAAAAGAATGGAAGAATATGCAAAGATGATGAAAGAAAGCAATGAGAAAATGGAAGAAGTAAAGGAGGAGATTAAGAAAGAAAGAGAAGAAAGGAAGAGAGGACCGGTCACGTATGCGGGGGCGGTAGCGGGCACTGGCAAGGTCACCATGCCTGTGCGCTCGGCGTTGCATTCAGTGATCGTGTCCTCGGAGAAGGAAGAGGAGACGGGAGAAGAAGTTTTAGAAAGGATAAGGAAAGCAGTGGACGCAAAAGAAGGATGGGTGCAAGTAGAAAAAGTAAGGAAGGTGAAGGATAGAAAAGTAGTAGTGGGATGTAAGAATGAGGAAGAAAGGAAGAAGATCATGCAAAGATTGAATGGTAAGGGAAAGGTCTGATAGTGGAAGAGGTCAAGAATAGGGACCCCCTTCTGGTCTTGAAGGACCTGATAAAGGTCCACTCGGACGAAGAGATTATTAAGGCGATCCGAAACCAGAATGGGGGTCTCTTTCGAGACCTCAGTGCGAAAGATGATCGAATGAGTGTAAAATTTAGAAAGAGGGCGAGGAATCCCCTCTGCAATGACGTGGTGCTAACAGTGTCGCCCCTGATCTGGCAAAGGATGACAGGTCAGGGGAACCTGCGAGTGGATCTGCAGAACGTGCGGGTGGAAGACCATTCCCCCCTTGTGCAATGCACAAGGTGTTTGGGATATGGGCACAGCCGCAGGTTCTGCAGAGAAGGAAAAGATTTATGCAGTCATTGTGGAGGGGAACACCTCAAAAGGGAATGCCCTGATAGCCGGCGTGGCGAGTTACCAAACTGCAAAAATTGCACAAGGAACAGCGTAGTGGGCAAAGGGCACAACGCTTTCGACGCGGAATGCCCAATCAGAAAGAAATGGGACGCCCTGGCAAGGGCAACCATAGCGTATTGCTAAGGGCGTCCCACGGGATAATAGGGTTAAAATTAGGTGCGTCCAAGCCAACTTACAACGTAGCCAACAGGCTACGGCGGAGTTGGTGATGGCCGCACAGGTTAAAGGAATTCAGTTAGCATTAGTGCAGGAGCCATACACTGGGTGTATAGGGAGAGTGAGGCCATACCCGGGGGTTAGAGTCCTACAACATCAGGGACCCCCCGGAGGCCTTGTAAAGGCTACCATTATGGTCTTCGACAGGGGGATCGACATCGCCCAGTGCCCGACATTGGCGACGAATAACATCATGGTCGCCAAGGTGAAAACCGGACTCGGGGACGTGGGGGTGGTGTCGATCTACCTGGAAGGAGACCAACCGCTCGACCCGTACACCCAGTGTATGGAGCAGATAGTCGACGAAATAGGAACAACGAAGTTGGTTATGGGCGGGGACCTGAATGCGTGGAACCCATGGTGGGGTAGCGAAAGGATGGATGAGAGGGGTGAGACACTAGGATGTATGTTTGATAGGAAGGATCTGGAGATCCTGAACAGAGGGTCCGAGCCAACATTCGACACAGTCAGAGGAAACAAAAGGTACACGAGTTGTGTGGATGTCACAGTCTGCTCCACCGACATGCTACCTGCTGTGCAGAACTGGCGTGTGGAGGCGGATGTGACGACTTCGGACCATAGGGCAATCCTGTTTGACCTACATTTGGCACGGGGGGTTGGGGCAAAAATGACCACGACTAGGGTATACAACACGCGAAAGGCCAATTGGACCCAGCTCAAACAGGAGCTGGGCCAAATCTGGGAGGAGAGGCGCTTCGGCGCCGAGACGATTAGAATGATAGGCGATGTCCGTGAGCTAGAAGAGAGGGTAGGAGAGCTCACGGACTCTATAAGGGAAGTGTGTGACAAGTGTATACCCAAAGTCGGGGTCAGCAGGCGACCAGGATTGCCTTGGTGGACCGCGGAACTCACCCGCCTCAAAAAGGAGGTGAATCGCCGTAAGCGTAGGATCTCCTACGCAGCACCAGTGCGGAGAGCATGGGTGGTGGAGCAGTATCTGGAGGCTAAACAAGAGTACCTGACTGCGTCGAGGAGGGCTCGGACCACCTGTTGGAAGAGTTTTTGCGAGAAGCAAGACAGGGAGAGTATGTGGGATGGGATTTATAGAGTGATACGCAGCACAGCCGCGAAGGAGGAGGATATACCCCTCGTCCGGAACGGTGTCGCACTTGAAGGCGTGGAGTCGGCCAGGTTCCTGGCACAAACCTTCTATCCTGAGGATAGCGCTGAAAGCGACGACGCAGAACACATGAGTATAAGAGAAAAATCTAAAACGATAAATAATATCGATCGAGGCGGATCATTTGATCCGCCGTTTACTAAGCAGGAACTCATGTGGGCTGCGTCGAGCTTCAGCGCAAAGAAGGCGCCGGGGCTGGACGGTTTCACTGCTGACATTTGCAGGGCAGCTATCACTCTACAACCCAGTATGTTTGTTGAACTGTTTAATAGGTGTTTGGAACTGGAATGTTTCCCCACCATCTGGAAAGAGGCCGCGGTAGTTGTTTTAAGGAAACCCGGTAAGTCGGACTATACGAGTCCCAAGTCATATAGACCGATTGGTCTTTTGCCCGTAATGGGCAAAATACTGGAAAAACTAATGATAAATAGAATCCGATGGCACGTTTTGCCGGACCAGAGTTCGCATCAATACGGTTTTACACCACAGCGTGGAACCGAGGACTCCCTCTATGTCATGGTAAACCATATCAGGGAGCAGGTGCGGTCGAAAAAGATCGTACTACTGGTATCCCTGGACATAGAGGGAGCCTTCGATAACGCATGGTGGCCGGCGTTACGATGCGAACTCGCAAAAACCAATTGTCCGGTGAACCTTAGAAGACTTGTGGACTCGTATTTGTCCGACCGAAAGGTGCGCGTAAGGTATGCTGGAGAGGAGTGCGTAAGGGAAACTACGAAAGGGTGCGTGCAAGGTTCGATAGGGGGACCGACATTTTGGAATATCTTGTTGGACCCCCTATTGAAACAGTTGGAAGAAAGGGGAGACCGCTGCCAAGCATTCGCGGACGATGTGGTCTTGATTTTCTCCGAGGAAGACACCCAGAGTCTCAAACGGAAGGCTGATGCTGCGCTTGCCTGCGTTCGGGACTGGGGGATTCGGAATAAGTTGAGATTCGCGCCTAGCAAGACTAAGGCTATGCTAGTCACGAACAAACTGAAGTACGATCCCTTAGTGCTGGACATGGGTGGGGAGTGCATCGGGCTTTCGGAGGAGATTAAGATCCTGGGGCTCACGATTGACCGGAAGTTTACGTTCAGCGCCCATGTGGACAATGTATGCCGCAAAGCGCTGAACGTATACAAACAGGTGTCGAGAGCTGCCAGGGTCAACTGGGGGTTAGAATCGGAGATCATCAGGACCATATATATGGCAGTGGTCGAACCGATTGTGTTGTATGCGGCGAATGTTTGGGCGCCGGCATCTAACAGACTTGGAGTACGCAAGCGGCTGGGGGTGGTGCAGCGGGGCATCGGGCAGAAGATCGCCAAGGCATATAGGACGGTCTCTCTCAACTCGGTGCTGCTGCTCGCGGGGATGCTGCCTCTTGATGTGAGGGTGCGGGAAACCGCCCTTCTTTACGAGATCAAGAGGGGGTACTCCCGGCGGGTGGTGTGCGACCGAGATGTGGAGGGACCGGTACCTTTCACCAACATGCCACATCCCGCGTGCCAGATAGAACTAGAGTATAAACGCGTGGAGGACAGTGCGGAGCTGGAACTTTGCAAGGATAGTCGGTGTAACATCTACACCGACGGAAGTAAGATAGATGGAAAGGTTGGGGCGGCGCTGACCGTTTGGGATGGCGTCGCCGAGTACAGCAGGAAAAAACTATGTCTGGAACGCTACTGCACTGTCTTTCAGGCGGAACTCTTGGCTTTATCACAGGCCGTGGAGTACGTGCTCCGCAGTGACACACCCAGCTGCTGCATTTTTAGTGACTCTAGGTCTGCGCTGGATGCCTTGGTAGGAAATAATTCTCTGCATCCCTTGATAATAAAGTGTAGACAAGACATCGGTAAGATGATAGATACAGGCAGATCCGTGAGACTGCACTGGATTCGTGCACATGTAGGGCTGCAGGGAAATGAAAGGGCCGATGAGCTGGCGAAGGATGCGGCACTCCACAGGCGGACTAGGCCGGATTACGACAAGTGCCCCATCTCATTCATCAAGCGACAGATCCGAATGGAGTCGATTGATGAATGGGATAGGAGGTACGTAAGTGAGACAACGGCCTCAGTCACCAAAGTGTTTTTCCCGGACGCCACTAAAGCTCATTCGGTAGTAAGAAAGATTAGTATGGATAGCGTGATTGTGCAAGTGTTCACAGGCCACGGGGGGTTCTCTGAGTACCTGCACCGTTTCGGGTGCAAGGAGAGCCCGGCGTGTGTCTGTGACGAGAATGTGAGCGAAAGCGTGATGCATGTGTTGTGCGAATGCCCCGCCTATAGCAAGGACAGACTTGATATGGAAATTGAAATAGACAGCATAGTGAATCAACAGACTATTAAAGAAATTATGCAAGATAAATACAAGAGGACTAGGTTCCTAAGATATTGTAGAAATATAGCGCTTAAAGTAGCGAGTCGGAACAAAACCGCAAAATAATGTATGAGAATAAAAAAAAAAAATGGTACGTAGAAATATTATAATTAATGAGTAATGACGTAAATGGTACATCACCATGAGAAAAGTTGGAAATATACAATCGCATAATTAGTACGAATACATGCTATGTTAAATGAAAAAATGTGAAGATAAGTAGATGAGATAGGAAATAAGAAAAATGTAAGAAAGATTAAAGTAAGAAGATAATTATTAGTAATGTATAAATAGAAATTAAGAGAATATGTAAAGTAATCGGTAAAATGTGAATTATACAAGATGTAGCAAAATGTGATAATGTAATAAGTAAATAAATAATAACTGTGATATTAGAAAGTAAGGAAACATTATAGCATGTAGGATAAGCTTAAGAAATGAAACTGACGACATACTAGAAATAAGAAAATAATCAATGTAAAATGTAGTAGAATTAAGACTAATTAAGAAATGGAGATGTACATAGATTAAGAGTTTTTTCATGCAATAAACCATTATAGCAGCTAACCAACGGATAGGCAGATTAGAGTATGAAAGGGAAATCAAACCCAGATGATTCATGCAAGCGAGAACTGGAATATAAGAAAGAAAAGGGCCCTAACTTTGCCCATGTTAGGGGGAAGCAGAAAAAAAAAAAAAAAAAAAAAAAAAACCTAACCTAACCTATGTCAGCGCAGTCTCAGACAGCTTCCCGAGCCGTAAACAGCACTTTTAAGGCGCTCCGCGTTCAAAAAATCGTGAAAAATAGTTCAGAAGCGAAAAAGTTAACGTGTGATACGTCAAAAGTTGCGCGCGGCAATAACCAACACGGCTGTGAAAGAATTTTTAAAAAAGAAGTTCAAATAAAAAAGTTACAAGCAAAAAACTGTGTCCTAAAATACAAAAGTGCGTGCGCCGCTCAAAATTGAGCGGTGACCTACAAAAATTTAAGTGTAAATAGATGCTAAATTGGGCCCTACAAATTATACTAAAATCTGAGATTTTTTCGGCTAAAATTAGAGGAGATACAGCGAAATTAGTGGAGCCACGTGCTAGGAGTTCCTAAATTAGGACACCTAGAGCGCTCAAGTTTGTGTCAAGTGGTGCATAATAAAGTGCCAAACCGAGTGTAAAAAGTCCGGAAAAAATCTGGTGAAAAATAAAAGAAATAAACCAAAATTAGGAAAAACACGTGGTACTAACTCACTAATTAGGAGTGCTAGGAGTGCGTAAAGTGGAGTGAAGGTGTGTGATAACTCGAAGAGCGTTTTAAAACCGCCAGCACTAAGATAGTGCAGGCGGTTTGGCGGCAAACCGCATTTTTGCGGTCTCACCACGTGCTTTTTGGCATTACCACTTCTGGAGCAGCCGGGAGACCAGCAGGACAGGAAGAAGACATCAGATAAGATAATTTATACTTTTAGCTGTAAGCCTAAAAAAGATTTATTAAAATTAGAGAATAAACAACGGAGATAAAGAGGATACAAAGTTGCAAGGTAGATAGCATTTATAGGTTAGGATTAGTTAGGAGTGGAAATTCCTAGGTTAGGCATAAAATTCTAAAAAACTAAGTAACAGAAAGGCATTTTTATAGTGTAAAGCACCGGAATCAAATATCAAAAAACAGGAATTTCCAAGACTTAGATCGCAAAAAATAAATTTGAAATTACGTAAATTGTATATGGAAGTTTTAATCACGTTGTTTACAAAATTGGATAATTAATATAATAAAAAGTAGACATACTAAAATTATAGAAGAAAAGGTACGTTAAAGACAATATATCAGGCTAGCTGCCTTGCAAATTTGGACCCCAAACTCCATAAGGTACAAGAGATATAATTAAATAAGTAGAATAAGAATTTTTATACAACTTTATCTTAAGTTTGTCGTGGTCGGTTCCATAGGCCGCGTCCGTATTCTGGACCGGGATTAACAAATCGTCACTAAAGGGTAAAAAATTTTAAGTAGTAAATTAAGGAAGTATATAATATATTCAGCTTCACACAAGTATATATAATAGATAAAAATTGTAAATAGAAAAAAGATCTAGGGTAAAAATTTTCAATAGTAAACTAAATCGCATAATATTAAAAATACCACAGCGGAATAAGGCGCCGAAAACCAGGTATTCACTGGGTATTAATCGGAATTACAGCGACTTAGTAAGAATATATGAGGAGTAGCCATCTGACTTAAACCGACCAGTTAAGGTAGACCTACGAGTCAATACGTTGTGTGGGCGGACACGGGTCTTGCCGTCTGGTTGGTCGATAGTGTGAGGGAGATAGCTGTTAATCGAGGGTTAGGAGTCTATATAAAATATACATAGAAATTAGGTTCAAAAATTAGAGAATACAAATCGGGAAGAAGTATAGTATATGTAGGGAGATCGGAGGTATATATCGGTGGTATCTATAGTATATCAAACATATAGTATATTAACGTCATACGTCTTGCGTCATTGTCACTGTCAGTGTCGGAAGCGTAGCTGTCAGTGTCAAGTTAGACGAACTGTCAGATAGCTGTCAACCTGTCATCGTAAGAGTCAAGAGTGAACCGTTGTAGGAAATTAAATAATATAATAATATAATTATTTTGTACTTGATAATATTGTGTGTATATAAAGTGTATCCCTACCACCTCCTGTAAAACATCTAATCCCCACCTAAGGGAGCAGGTCGGGACCAGTGACCGACCTGACCGACTACATCGGTCAACAGCGAAAGAGGACCTAGGTCCTTCTGGGAGCTGCCCCTGACCCCGAGCCCCATTCCCATTAACCCCGGGCCCCCTCTGGATCCAACGCCCCTGACGCCCCCAACGCCCCCTAAGGCCCCCAACGCCCCCTTTTAGGCCCCCTTTCTACTCTCGACGCCCCCTTTTAGGCCCCCTTTTTACTCTTAACGCCCCCTTTTTGAAATTAAGTTGGATTTTAGTGTGGAGGGATAAGCCGATTGTAGTGGACCCCTTCCCCCCCCTTAAAAACTCAGATATTGGGACCGGGGATAGCGTTTTTGGGCTTGGGGGGAACAGAGTGGGGATTCTGGTAAGTGGACAGAGGTCTGCGCCCCCTCGGCAGTTAATAGCCTTCTTCCCCCCCAACGCCCCCTCCCCCCCCCTCCCCCCCCCCAAAATTAATTGTGAGTAGAAAGACAAGCGGAAGCCTTTGGACCCCTCCCCCCCCCAAAAATTCAGTAAAGCGACGGAGGAGATTTGTAATTCTCGGATTTGGAGGAGTCGAACGGAGCGTTTGAGGGTGGTATAGTGATATATCACATCCTAGAGGGCGATAGCCGTCTTCCCCCCCGACACCCCCCCCCCCCCCCCCCCCCAAGGTATCGTGGGAAGAAAGAAACTTCCTCCCCCCCACGAAATAGGGAAATTAACAAGAAGGAGGAGCGGCTTGTGGAACTGACTTCGGTGATCAAACGCTGTTTGAGACTTTAGTAGTTAGGTTGCTGAACAGTTGGCTTTGTACACCGCTGTTAGCAAAAAACTAAATTTAAGTAGACATTGTAAGTATCATTGGTAATTGTTGATGTTATTGACTATTATATTATTTATTTTAAAAAAAAAAAAAAAAAATTTTTTGACATAGTAGGTGACGTTAATTATTATTAATTATTATTTTATATTAACATTTAAATTTGGGACTAGGTATACTGGGATAGTCGGTCATATACACCTCTTCCCAGAGGATCTATTAGTTAGCGGACAAAAGCAGTTGGCCTTTACACCACTGCTTAGGCTAAAGTAGCTAATATAGGATAGAAGTATTGACCATTGTAGACAAGGGCAATTTACACCCAGTAGAAATAATATTGACTATTATTAACGACAAACGAATCAATAGTACGATTTACACTATATATAACTTTTACAAACATTTTATAACTGAAGAATTTGACAAACCCCCTAACAAAACGTAAAAATGTTCGGATTTAGAACACCTGTTAAAGGTAAAATTGATAGTGAAAAGGATACGACCCCCAATAAGGAGGACGAATGTAATATAGGCAAAGTTAAAGAAGGAGCGCCTAGTGGAGGCACAGCTGAAAGTAGAGTTAGACGAAGTATTGGAGAGATAGAGGCATTAAAAAAGACCCCTCCGGTAGTTAAAACAAAAACTATAATAGAACAAAGCAAATTAAAGTTAGCAGAAAATAAAAATGTAACGACAAAGCAAAAGTTAACAACAGAAAAATCACCAAAAGTAGAGATGTATAAAAGCCGCATTACTGAGGCAAAAGCATGTCTAATAAAGGCAAAAACACACCTCAACAACAGCAGAAATTTAAAAACGGAGATTAAAATGGAGGTAATGGAAGCGGTGGAAAGGATGTATGTATTAGTCAAGGAAGCGGAAGAGAGCAAGAATGAAAGAATGAATGACAAAAAAGGAGAAAGTGGAACAGAAAGAAAAGGGAATAGTAAGGATAGTGATGAACTGAAAGATAGAAAGAATGAAGTATTAGAAAAGTTAGAAGAACATGCAAGGATGATGAAAGAGAATATGAAAGAGATTAGTAAGTATACAGAATTGATAAAAGAAAGTAAAGAAAAGATGGAGAGTATAAAAGATGAGTTAGTGAAAGAAAGCAAGAGTATGGTAAGAGAGGGGACGACATATGCAAAAGCGACAGCGGAAACGGGGATAAAGGCAACTGGGAAACCAGCAGTGCTGCACTCCGTCATAGTGTCGTCCGACAAAGAGGAAGAGACAGGAGAGCAAGTACTTGAAAGGATAAGAAAGGCAGTAAGTGCAAAAGATGGATGGATAAATGTGGAAAAGGTAAGGAAGGTGAAGGATAGAAGAGTGGTTGTTGGGTGTGCAACGGTTGAAGACAGGAATAAGATCAAACAGAGGATAAACGAAGTTGAAAAACACTTGAACGTAACAAACATAATTAATAAAAATCCCCTTTTGGTTCTCCGTGATGTGTTACTCGTCCACAAAGATGAGGAAATTGTGACCGCAATGGTGAACCAAAATAGGGACATATTTGAAGGCCTAAGTAAGGAGGATAGAATAGTAACTGTAAAATACAGGAAGAGAGCAAGGAATCAGCTGTGCAACCACGTGGTGCTCACGGTGTCGCCCATGGTATGGAGGCGTGCGCTGGATGGGGGGAGGGTCAGGATCGACTTACAAAATATACATGTCGAAGATCAGACTCCCCTAATCCAGTGCATAAGATGTCTGGGCTATGGCCATACTAAAAAAATCTGCAAAGAAAAGGAAGACAGCTGTAGTCACTGTGGGGGCTCACACATAAAAATGAATTGTCCTGAGAGGGAGAATGGGAAGGAACCTAGGTGTAGGAACTGCGCTCGGGCCAACATGGACGATCATGCACATAACGCATTTGACAGCGAATGCGCAGTAAGGAAACGATGGGACATGTTGGCTCGAGCGTCAGTTGCTTACTGCTAAGGGCACTCATGGCAGAAATGTAGGAGTTAAAAAATTAAAACTAAAAATGGGGCAAGCCAATCTACAGCGTAGTCGAATTGCCACAGAGGAAATGATAACGGAGGCGGGAGCCAAAGGTCTTGACATTGTCCTCGTGCAGGAACCCTACACCGGACGTACGGGAAGAGTTAAGAACTATCCGGGAACTAGGGTGTATCAATTTGATGGACACCCGGGTAATGTCGTTAAATCAGCGATCCTGGTCTTCAATGGGTCGGTCCGCATCGCTTCCTACTCTGTGCCGATGACAGCCAATATCTCTATTATTGAGATAGAAGCTGGCATTGGAGCGGTGGTGGTGGTGTCGGCTTACCTAGAAGGAGACAAACCACTCGACCCGTACATCCGGTGTATAGATAAGATAATGGGGGGGTTGAGGGGAAGGCATATACTCATGGGAGGCGATTTTAACGCTTGGAACCCGTGGTGGGGAAGCGAGAGATTAGATGCTAGAGGTCAAACGCTCGCATCGGCACTAGATGAGCACAACTTACAGGTCCTCAACAGGGGATCCGAGCCTACCTTTGACACTGTAAGAGGCGACAAAATATTCAAAAGTCATGTCGACGTTACGGTCTGCTCCACCGACATGCTCCGATCAATCACGAACTGGAGGGTGGTACCAGACATGATAACATCTGACCACAGGGCAATCCTATTCGAATTAGAATTAGGCAAGAGAGAGGGGGTAGAAATTAGGTCTGCGACGAGGAAATACAATACAAAGCGGGCCAAGTGGAGCCAGTTCAAAGAGGAACTGGCCCAACTATGGAAGAATGAAGGGATAAATCCCGAAAGGGTAAGTCGGATTGAGAACGGGGAAGAATTAAATAAGATGGTAAACGAAATTACGGGGACCATACACAGAATTTGCAAAGATTGTATTCCCGAAGTCGCGACCGGGAAAAGGGTGGGATTGCCTTGGTGGTCGGATGAGCTTGCCTCCCTCAAAAAGGAAGTAGCAACGAAGAAAAGGAGAATCAGGTGTGCTGCTCCTTCGAGAAGAGCATGGGTGGTGGAGCAGTACCTGACGGCCAAACAAAAGTACCAACAGGAGGTCGGGAGGGCTCGGATCGCCAGTTGGAAGGACTTCTGCTCGAAGCAGGAAAAAGAAAGCATGTGGGATGGAGTGTATAGGGTGATTCGCCGCACGAATGAAAGGTTGCCAGATGAGTTATTAGTAGTGGAAGGTAGAGTGCTTGGAGCGGTGGAGTCGGCCAGCCTGTTGGCAGAATCATTCTACCCGGAGGACGATGAGCGGACCGATAACGACGGACATACTGAACTCAGAGAAAGGGCGAGAGTGGTGAATGGGGGAGAACATGATGATTCATGTGATCCTCCCTTCACCATGCACGAACTGAGAAGCGTTGCGGCGAGCTTTAGTCCTAAAAAAGCGCCCGGGCTGGACGGTTTCACCGCGGACATATGTGAAGCGGCGATCGCCCTAGACACGACCATGTTTCTACAAATATTTAATAAGTGCCTCGCCCTCTCATGCTTCCCCACCGCGTGGAAGGTGGCAGTGGTGGTCATCCTGAGGAAACCGGGCAGGGAGTCTTATGTGTCGCCTAAGTCATACCGACCAATAGGGCTTCTACCCATTTTCGGAAAAATCCTAGAAAAGATGCTGGTCGGGAGACTTAGGTGGCACATATTACCCAGAATGAGTCCTAATCAATACGGATTCATGCCACAGCGCGGAACCGAGGACTCCCTCTATGTCATGTTGCGATACATAAGAAGTCAAGTAAAAGAAAAGAAAATAGTTTTACTCATATCCCTAGACATAGAGGGAGCCTTCGACAACGCCTGGTGGCCAGCTATAAAATGTAGAATTGCCGAGGCAAACTGCCCGGTAAACCTCAGGAGACTCGTGGATGATTATTTGAAAGGTAGAGTGGTAAGAGTGAGATATGCCGGGGTAGAATGCACGAGGAACACATCAAAAGGATGTGTACAG